>JBAMJR010000229.1:0-60000 GCA_038501785.1 Myoxocephalus aenaeus | reverse complement strand
GCGGGCCTCCGGGGAGAGACAGGTGTTCCTCCTCGCCGGCGGTGATGCGTTCAGGTGCCGTGGGCGAAGGGAGAGCTGGGGGGCGGGCGGTGAGGGCGAGCCGAGGAGAGGTGGCGTTCAGGGGCCGCCGATGAGGGCGCCGTCTGTCTTCTGCTGTCACGGTTCGGCTGCAGGCGACCAGGAGAGGTACCTGTCGATCAGGCGGTCTTGCCACAGGTAGGTCCCTACCTACAGGACCCTGTCTCACCTGTCTGTGGTTTTGAACCTGACTTTGTTGGCGTTCACGTCAGTTTTTAAACAGTTTTAAAACCGCGATGATGGATCGTCTCCCAAAGGTTTCTGTGTTAAACTTCAGGCGGCGATGTTGTTCTGTAGACCGATCACACGGGTCCCATTCATGGTCCCCAGAGGAGCCTCGGTGATTTTGGCATTTCTGTGTTTTTATGACGAACACCTGACTTTTCCTCAAGGTTTATTTATCCATTGAAATATCTCACAATATCTACTACAATAGATTGTCACCAAATTCGTGTTTCCCAGATGATACATCCTAATGATATTGGTTGGCTTTCCTCTGGCGTCACCATGAGATTCACATTTATGTTATTTTTATGTATTGCAATGCACATTTGGTAGTGGTTCCTGGTCCCCAGAGCATAATTTCTGATATAGTTTTGCAAACACCTGAGTTTTTGGTAGTAATTAAGTGTGGCTTCAGCTCCAGGGGTCATAGACCCCTGGGCAAAGCCCACTTCTTGTTCTCCTGCGGGCTTATTATTAAGTGTGGCTTCAGCTCCAGGGGTCATAGACCCCTGGGCAAAGCCCACTTCATGTTCTCCTGCGGGCTTATTAGTTGGAATGCTTCAGCAGTCCAACTATTGTTATTAGTTGGAATGCTTCAGCAGTCCAACTATTGTTCTTCGAATCTTTATTCAACTTATTATTATTATTAGTTGGAATGCTTCAGCAGTCCAACTATTGTTCTTCAAATCTTTATTCAACTTATTATTTTTCTTCTATTTCTTCCGTACGTATTTTGGACCTCTTAAACTCCTTCATATATTCAGCTACCGAAACCGTTCAGCTATTAAAATATTCAGCTACTTAAGGACACGCGCGCTATATCTTTTCATATTTTTAACTATTAAACTTTTTGAATTATTAAGCTTTTTATGAAAATTAAAATGAATGGTTTTGAATGGGGAAGATCTTCAAATCCTCTTCAACTTCAAAGGCTTACAGGTTCTGCATACGTTCAGCTAAAGACAACATTTAAACTGTTAAAATGTTGACAAAACCTTCAGCTATTATTCTATAATTTCAGATTTTTGATATCTTTAATAGTCTTTTAACTGTCAGCGTTTTTGTTTTATGCTTTTTTCCAACCTTTTCTAAATTTAACATGGGTGTGTATTGCGCTGCTTAGAGTGCGTGATGTCACAGCTTGAGTGCACAGAGCCTTCCAGATTTCGTCATTAAAGTATTTGCTTTTTGCCATCTACTCCACAATACTAACTTTTTGGGCATAATTTATACATCAAAACGTAGGAAATCTTGTCGGTCTTCGTAAAATTGGGTCGATTTGAATCCAACAGATTCAGACGTGTTTAAATCAGACTATAAGTGAGAGGTGGTCCTCTCCTTCCTCCATTAACCGCCATGTTACATCTCCCTCCAAAATGTCTTCACCCTGACGGTCTCACCTGATTTAGAAACTGCAACTACAGACACATTGTGGGTCTGTAGGTTACACAAACAACATCGACGCGTTCGCAAAAGTCTTATCTCTCAGAAAATATAATTATTTTGGCATGTTGCCTTTGAAGTTCTTGAGATATTAAGCATTTTATGAAAAAAAATAATGCATTGAAGGCTATGGAGGTCATCTTCAAAGCAATCTCACTCATGTCACAGGTGTTTCAAGTTAACTAATCAGTGGAGCTTCACACTCATTCTTGTTTTAACGACCTTGTGGGGACACAAACACACACATATTGTAGCTGTTGATGGAGGAAGTGAATTTGAAGTTAGCTTTGTGTTGGACTAAGATCACTGACTGTGTGTGTCTATGTGCACGTGAACGGCTGCGCGTGCGCACGTGAACGGCCGCGTGCTATTTCGCGTGCGCGCGCGTGAACGACCGTGCGCGTGCACGACCGTGCGCGTGCACGTGATAATACGGTCTCGTGCACTTTTTTTTTTTTTTTTTTTTTTTTAAGTCAAGGAGTTGCTGATTCTTTAGAGATCAAGGACAATAGGGGCTGGTATTCATATCAAGGTCATATGAGCTGTAGAACACCTGAAGGAGCCCTAGGGTTCATTCAGCTACAGACACCTTTTAAACGTTCACATGTTGACAAAACCTTCAGCTATTATTCTATAATTTCATATTGTTTATACTCAGCTATCTTTTCAAATATTTAAGCTTTAAGCTTCAGCTTTTAGCATTTTCCATCTCTTCTCCTTCTTCATATATTCAGCTACAGAAACCGCTCAGCTATTAAAATGTCCAGCTCCTTAGGACACAATGGCAATGACCTTTTCATGTTTCTGACTTTTCCAATTTTTGAATTATTAATCTTTTCATGAAAATTTAAATGAACGGATCCGATGGAGGAAATTTAAAAATCCTCTTCAACTTCTAAAGCGTACAGGTTCTGCATACGTTCAGCTACAGACACCTTTTAAACATTAAAATGTTGACAAAAAATTCAGCTATTATTCTATAATTTCATATTTTTTATATTCAGCTATTTTCTGCTATTTTCTGCTAAATTCAACTATATTCTGCTATTTTCAGCTATCCTTTCAAATATTTCAGCTTTAAGCTTCAGCTTTTAGCATTCCAACGCATTTTCAGCAGGAAATGCAATTTCTAGTTAGTTGGAATGCTTCAGCAGTCCAACTATTGTTCTTCAAATCTTTATTAGTTGGAATGCTTCAGCAGTCCAACTATTGTTCTTCGAATCTTTATTCAACTTATTATTATTATTATTATTATTCTTTTTCTTCTATTTCTTCCGTACATATTTTGGACCTCTTAAACTCCTTCATATATTCAGCTACCGAAACCGTTCAGCTATTAAAATATTCAGCTACTTAAGGACACGCGCGCTATATCTTTTCATATTTTTAACTATTAAACTTTTTGAATTATTAAGCTTTTTATGAAAATTAAAATGAATGGTTTCGAATGGGGAAGATCTTCAAATTCTCTTCAACTTCAAAGGCTTACAGGTTCTGCATACGTTCAGCTAAATACACCATTTGAACTTTCAAATGTTAACAAAACCTTCAGCTATTATTCTGCAATTTCATATTTTTAATATTTTTTCAAATATTCAAATTATTAAGCTTTTTCTGAAAAAAATAATGAATGGATTCCAATGAAGAAAGTCTTCAAAGCCGCTTAAACTTCTTCAACTTCAAAAGCTAAAGGGTTCGCCATGCTTTCAGGTAGAGACACCATTTCACCTTTAAAATGTTGACAAAACCTTCAGCTGTTACCGTATAACTCAGCTTTTTGATATCTGTAATAATCTTTTAACTGTCAGCGTTTATGTTTTATGCTTTTTCAGACCATTTCTGTGTTTAACATGGGTGTGTATTGCGCTGCTTAGAGTGCGTGATGTCACAGTTAGAGGGCACAGAGCCTTCCAGATTTCGTCATAAAAGTATTTTCTTTTTGCCATCTACTCCACAATACTAACTTTTTGGGCATAATTTATACATCAAAACGTAGGAAATCTTGTCGTGCTTCGTAAAATTGGGTCGATTTGAATCCAACAGATTCAGACGTGTTTAAATCAGACTATAAGTGAGAGGTGGTCCTCTCCTTCCTCCATACACCGCCATGTTACATCTCTCTCAGAAATGTATCCCCCCTGACGGTCTCACCTGATTTCGAAACTGCAACTACAGACACATTGTGGGTCTGTAGGTTACACAAACAACATCGACGCGTTCGCAAAAGTCTTATCTCTCAGAAAATATAATTATTTTGGCATGTTGCCTTTGAAGTTCTTGAGATATTAAGCTTTTTATGGAAACAAATAATGCATTGAAGCCTATGGAGGTCATCTTCAAAGCAAAAACGCAGTCTCACTCATGACACAGGTGCTTCAAGTTAACTAATCAGCAGCTTCACACTCATTCTTGTTTTAACGACCTTGTGGGGACACACACACAGGCTGTTGGTGGAGGAAGTGAATGATTGCTAGCATGAGCTTTGTGTTGGACTAAGATCACTTGTGTGTCTATGTGCGCGTGAACGGCCGCTCTTGCGCACGTAAACGGCCGCGTGCTATTTCGCGTGCGCGCGCGTGAACGGCCGCGCGCGTGCACGTGGTAATACGGTCTCATGCACTTTTTTTTTTTTTTTTTTTTTTTTTTTTTAAGTCAAGGAGTTGCTGATTCTTTAGAGATCAAGGACAATAGGGGCTGGTATACATATCAAGGTCATATGAGCTGTAGAACACCTGAAGAAGCCCTAGGGTTCATTCAGCTACAGACACTTTTTAAATGTTCAAATGTTGACAAAATCTTCAGCTATTATTCTATAATTTCTTATTTTTTATATTCAGCTATCTTTTCAAATATTTAAGCTTTAAGCTTCAGCTTTTAGCATTTTCCATCTCTTCTCCTTCTTATATATTCAGCTACAGAAACCGCTCAGCTATTAAAATGTTCAGCTCCTTAGGACACAATGGCAATGACCTTTTCATGTTTCTGACTTTTCCAATTTTTGAATTATTAATCTTTTCAACTTCTAAAGCGTACAGGTTCTGCATACGTTCAGCTACAGACACCTTTTAAACATTCAAATGTTGACAAAAAATTCAGCTATTATTCTATAATTTCATATTTTTTATATTCAGCTATTTTCTGCTATTTTCTGCTAAATTCAACTATATTCCGCTATTTTCAGCTATCCTTTCAAATATTTCAGCTTTAAGCTTCAGCTTTTAGCATTCCAACGCATTTTCAGCAGGAAATGCAATTTCTAGTTCAACTTATTATTTTTCTTCTATTTCTTCCGTACGTATTTTGGACCTCTTAAACTCCTTCATATATTCAGCTACCGAAACCGTTCAGCTATTAAAATATTCAGCTACTTAAGGACACGCGCGCTATATCTTTTCATATTTTTAACTATTAAACTTTTTGAATTATTAAGCTTTTTATGAAAATTAAAATGAATGGTTTTGAATGGGGAAGATCTTCAAATCCTCTTCAACTTCAAAGGCTTACAGGTTCTGCATACGTTCAGCTAAAGACAACATTTAAACTGTTAAAATGTTGACAAAACCTTCAGCTATTATTCTATAATTTCAGATTTTTGATATCTTTAATAGTCTTTTAACTGTCAGCGTTTTTGTTTTATGCTTTTTTCCAACCTTTTCTAAATTTAACATGGGTGTGTATTGCGCTGCTTAGAGTGCGTGATGTCACAGCTTGAGTGCACAGAGCCTTCCAGATTTTGTCATAAAAGTATTTGCTTTTTGCCATCTACTCCACAATACTAACTTTTTGGGCATAATTTATACATCAAAACGTAGGAAATATTGTCGGTCTTCGTAAAATTGGGTCGATTTGAATCCAACAGATTCAGACGTGTTTAAATCAGACTATAAGTGAGAGGTGGTCCTCTCCTTCCTCCATCCACCGCCATGTTACATCTCCCTCCAAAATGTCTCCCCGCTGATGGTCGTACCTGATTTAGAAACTGCAACTACAGACACATTGTGGGTCTGTAGGTTACACAAACAACATTGACGCGTTCACAAAAGTCTTATCTCTCAGAAAATATAATTATTTTGGCATGTTGCCTTTGAAGTTCTTGAGATATTAAGCTTTTTCTGAAAACAAATAATGCATTGAAGCCTATGGAGGTCATCTTCAAAGCAGTCTCACTCATGACACAGGTGCTTCAAGTTAACTAATCAGTGCAGCTTCACACTCATTCTTGTTTTAACGACCTTGTGGGGACACACACACAGGCTGTTGGTGGAGGAAGTGAATGATTGCTAGCATGAGCTTTGTGTTGGACTAAGATCACTTGTGTGTCTATGTGCGCGTGAACGGCCGCTCGTGCGCACGTAAACGGCCGCGTGCTATTTCGCGTGCGCGCGCGTGAACGGCCGCGCGCGTGCACGTGGTTATACGGTCTCATGCACTTTTTTTTTTTTTTTTTTTTTTTTTTTTTAAGTCAAGGAGTTGCTGATTCTTTAGAGATCAAGGACAATAGGGGCTGGTATACATATCAAGGTCATATGAGCTGTAGAACACCTGAAGAAGCCCTAGGGTTCATTCAGCTACAGACACTTTTTAAATGTTCAAATGTTGACAAAATCTTCAGCTATTATTCTATAATTTCTTATTTTTTATATTCAGCTATCTTTTCAAATATTTAAGCTTTAAGCTTCAGCTTTTAGCATTTTCCATCTCTTCTCCTTCTTCATATATTCAGCTACAGAAACCGCTCAGCTATTAAAATGTTCAGCTCCTTAGGACACAATGGCAATGACCTTTTCATGTTTCTGACTTTTCCAATTTTTTAATTATTAATCTTTTCATGAAAATTTAAATGAACGGATCCGATGGAGGAAATTTAAAAATCCTCTTCAACTTCTAAAGCGTACAGGTTCTGCATACGTTCAGCTACAGACACCTTTTAAACATTCAAATGTTGACAAAAAATTCAGCTATTATTCTATAATTTCATATTTTTTATATTCAGCTATTTTCTGCTATTTTCTGCTAAATTCAACTATATTCCGCTATTTTCAGCTATCCTTTCAAATATTTCAGCTTTAAGCTTCAGCTTTTAGCATTCCAACGCATTTTCAGCAGGAAATGCAATTTCTAGTTAGTTGGAATGCTTCAGCAGTCCAACTATTGTTCTTCAAATCTTTATTCAACTTATTATTTTTCTTCTATTTCTTCCGTACGTATTTTGGACCTCTTAAACTCCTTCATATATTCAGCTACCGAAACCGTTCAGCTATTAAAATATTCAGCTACTTAAGGACACGCGCGCTATATCTTTTCATATTTTTAACTATTAAACTTTTTGAATTATTAAGCTTTTTATGAAAATTAAAATGAATGGTTTCGAATGGGGAAGATCTTCAAATCCTCTTCAACTTCAAAGGCTTACAGGTTCTGCATACGTTCAGCTAAATACACCATTTGAACTTTCAAATGTTAACAAAACCTTCAGCTATTATTCTGCAATTTCATATTTTTAATATTTTTTCAAATATTCAAATTATTAAGCTTTTTCTGAAAAAAATAATGAATGGATTCCAATGAAGAAAGTCTTCAAAGCCGCTTAAACTTCTTCAACTTCAAAAGCTAAAGGGTTCGCCATGCTTTCAGGTAGAGACACCATTTCACCTTTAAAATGTTGACAAAACCTTCAGCTGTTACCGTATAACTCACCTTTTTGATATCTGTAATAATCTTTTAACTGTCAGCGTTTATGTTTTATGCTTTTTCAGACCTTTTCTGAGTTTAACATGGGTGTGTATTGCGCTGCTTAGAGTGAGTGATGTCACAACCAGAGGGGACAGAGAAAAATATTTAAGCTTTAAAAAGTATTTGCTTTTTGCCATCTACTCCACAATACTAACTTTTTGGGCATAATTTATACATCAAAACGTAGGAAATCTTGTTGTGCTTCGTAAAATTGGGTCGATTTGAATCCAACAGATTCAGACGTGTTTAAATCAGACTATAAGTGAGAGGTGGTCCTCCTTCTTCCTCCATCCACCGCCATGTTACATCTCCCTCCAAAATGTCTCCCCGCTGATGGTTGTACCTGATTTCGAAACTGCAACTACAGACACATTGTGGGTCTGTAGGTTATACAAACAACATCGACGCGTTCGCAAAAGTCTTATCTCTCAGAAAATATAATTATTTTGGCATGTTGCCTTTGAAGTTCTTGAGATATTAAGCTTTTTCTGAAAACAAATAATGCATTGAAGCCTATGGAGGTCATCTTCAAAGCAGTCTCACTCATGACACAGGTGCTTCAAGTTAACTAATCAGTGGAGCTTCACACTCATTCTTGTTTTAACGACCTTGTGGGGACACACACACAGGCTGTTGGTGGAGGAAGTGAATGATTGCTAGCATGAGCTTTGTGTTGGACTAAGATCACTTGTGTGTCTATGTGCGTGTGAACGGCCGCTCGTGCGCACGTAAACGGCCGCGTGCTATTTCGCGTGCGCGCGCGTGAACGGCCGCGCGCGTGCACGTGGTAATACGGTCTCATGCACTTTTTTTTTTTTTTTTTTTTTTTAAGTCAAGGAGTTGCTGATTCTTTAGAGATCAAGGACAATCGGGGCTGGTATACATATCAAGGTCATATGAGCTGTAGAACACCTGAAGAAGCCCTAGGGTTCATTCAGCTACAGACACTTTTTAAACGTTCACATGTTGACAAAATCTTCAGCTATTATTCTATAATTTCTTATTTTTTATATTCAGCTATCTTTTCAAATATTTAAGCTTTAAGCTTCAGCTTTTAGCATTTTCCATCTCTTCTCCTTCTTCATATATTCAGCTACAGAAACCGCTCAGCTATTAAAATGTCCAGCTCCTTAGGACACAATGGCAATGACCTTTTCATGTTTCTGACTTTTCCAATTTTTGAATTATTAATCTTTTCATGAAAATTTAAATGAACGGATCCGATGGAGGAAATTTTAAAATCCTCTTCAACTTCTAAAGCGTACAGGTTCTGCATACGTTCAGCTACAGACACCTTTTAAACATTCAAATGTTGACAAAAAATTCAGCTATTATTCTATAATTTCATATTTTTTATATTCAGCTATTTTCTGCTATTTTCTGCTAAATTCAACTATATTCCGCTATTTTCAGCTATCCTTTCAAATATTTCAGCTTTAAGCTTCAGCTTTTAGCATTCCAACGCATTTTCAGCAGGAAATGCAATTTCTAGTTATTATTCTTTTTCTTCTATTTCTTCCGTACGTATTTTGGACCTCTTAAACTCCTTCATATATTCAGCTACCGAAACCGTTCAGCTATTAAAATATTCAGCTACTTAAGGACACGCGCGCTATATCTTTTCATATTTTTAACTATTAAACTTTTTGAATTATTAAGCTTTTTATGAAAATTAAAATGAATGGTTTTGAATGGGGAAGATCTTCAAATCCTCTTCAACTTCAAAGGCTTACAGGTTCTGCATACGTTCAGCTAAAGACAACATTTAAACTGTTAAAATGTTGACAAAACCTTCAGCTATTATTCTATAATTTCAGATTTTTGATATCTTTAATAGTCTTTTAACTGTCAGCGTTTTTGTTTTATGCTTTTTTCCAACCTTTTCTAAATTTAACATGGGTGTGTATTGCGCTGCTTAGAGTGCGTGATGTCACAGCTTGAGTGCACAGAGCCTTCCAGATTTCGTCATTAAAGTATTTGCTTTTTGCCATCTACTCCACAATACTAACTTTTTGGGCATAATTTATACATCAAAACGTAGGAAATCTTGTCGGTCTTCGTAAAATTGGGTCGATTTGAATCCAACAGATTCAGACGTGTTTAAATCAGACTATAAGTGAGAGGTGGTCCTCTCCTTCCTCCATTAACCGCCATGTTACATCTCCCTCCAAAATGTCTTCACCCTGACGGTCTCACCTGATTTAGAAACTGCAACTACAGACACATTGTGGGTCTGTAGGTTACACAAACAACATCGACGCGTTCGCAAAAGTCTTATCTCTCAGAAAATATAATTATTTTGGCATGTTGCCTTTGAAGTTCTTGAGATATTAAGCATTTTATGAAAAAAAATAATGCATTGAAGGCTATGGAGGTCATCTTCAAAGCAATCTCACTCATGTCACAGGTGTTTCAAGTTAACTAATCAGTGGAGCTTCACACTCATTCTTGTTTTAACGACCTTGTGGGGACACAAACACACACATATTGTAGCTGTTGATGGAGGAAGTGAATTTGAAGTTAGCTTTGTGTTGGACTAAGATCACTGACTGTGTGTGTCTATGTGCACGTGAACGGCTGCGCGTGCGCACGTGAACGGCCGCGTGCTATTTCGCGTGCGCGCGCGTGAACGACCGTGCGCGTGCACGACCGTGCGCGTGCACGTGATAATACGGTCTCGTGCACTTTTTTTTTTTTTTTTTTTTTTTTAAGTCAAGGAGTTGCTGATTCTTTAGAGATCAAGGACAATAGGGGCTGGTATTCATATCAAGGTCATATGAGCTGTAGAACACCTGAAGGAGCCCTAGGGTTCATTCAGCTACAGACACCTTTTAAACGTTCACATGTTGACAAAACCTTCAGCTATTATTCTATAATTTCATATTGTTTATACTCAGCTATCTTTTCAAATATTTAAGCTTTAAGCTTCAGCTTTTAGCATTTTCCATCTCTTCTCCTTCTTCATATATTCAGCTACAGAAACCGCTCAGCTATTAAAATGTCCAGCTCCTTAGGACACAATGGCAATGACCTTTTCATGTTTCTGACTTTTCCAATTTTTGAATTATTAATCTTTTCATGAAAATTTAAATGAACGGATCCGATGGAGGAAATTTAAAAATCCTCTTCAACTTCTAAAGCGTACAGGTTCTGCATACGTTCAGCTACAGACACCTTTTAAACATTAAAATGTTGACAAAAAATTCAGCTATTATTCTATAATTTCATATTTTTTATATTCAGCTATTTTCTGCTATTTTCTGCTAAATTCAACTATATTCTGCTATTTTCAGCTATCCTTTCAAATATTTCAGCTTTAAGCTTCAGCTTTTAGCATTCCAACGCATTTTCAGCAGGAAATGCAATTTCTAGTTAGTTGGAATGCTTCAGCAGTCCAACTATTGTTCTTCAAATCTTTATTAGTTGGAATGCTTCAGCAGTCCAACTATTGTTCTTCGAATCTTTATTCAACTTATTATTATTATTATTATTATTCTTTTTCTTCTATTTCTTCCGTACATATTTTGGACCTCTTAAACTCCTTCATATATTCAGCTACCGAAACCGTTCAGCTATTAAAATATTCAGCTACTTAAGGACACGCGCGCTATATCTTTTCATATTTTTAACTATTAAACTTTTTGAATTATTAAGCTTTTTATGAAAATTAAAATGAATGGTTTCGAATGGGGAAGATCTTCAAATTCTCTTCAACTTCAAAGGCTTACAGGTTCTGCATACGTTCAGCTAAATACACCATTTGAACTTTCAAATGTTAACAAAACCTTCAGCTATTATTCTGCAATTTCATATTTTTAATATTTTTTCAAATATTCAAATTATTAAGCTTTTTCTGAAAAAAATAATGAATGGATTCCAATGAAGAAAGTCTTCAAAGCCGCTTAAACTTCTTCAACTTCAAAAGCTAAAGGGTTCGCCATGCTTTCAGGTAGAGACACCATTTCACCTTTAAAATGTTGACAAAACCTTCAGCTGTTACCGTATAACTCAGCTTTTTGATATCTGTAATAATCTTTTAACTGTCAGCGTTTATGTTTTATGCTTTTTCAGACCATTTCTGTGTTTAACATGGGTGTGTATTGCGCTGCTTAGAGTGCGTGATGTCACAGTTAGAGGGCACAGAGCCTTCCAGATTTCGTCATAAAAGTATTTTCTTTTTGCCATCTACTCCACAATACTAACTTTTTGGGCATAATTTATACATCAAAACGTAGGAAATCTTGTCGTGCTTCGTAAAATTGGGTCGATTTGAATCCAACAGATTCAGACGTGTTTAAATCAGACTATAAGTGAGAGGTGGTCCTCTCCTTCCTCCATACACCGCCATGTTACATCTCTCTCAGAAATGTATCCCCCCTGACGGTCTCACCTGATTTCGAAACTGCAACTACAGACACATTGTGGGTCTGTAGGTTACACAAACAACATCGACGCGTTCGCAAAAGTCTTATCTCTCAGAAAATATAATTATTTTGGCATGTTGCCTTTGAAGTTCTTGAGATATTAAGCTTTTTATGGAAACAAATAATGCATTGAAGCCTATGGAGGTCATCTTCAAAGCAAAAACGCAGTCTCACTCATGACACAGGTGCTTCAAGTTAACTAATCAGCAGCTTCACACTCATTCTTGTTTTAACGACCTTGTGGGGACACACACACAGGCTGTTGGTGGAGGAAGTGAATGATTGCTAGCATGAGCTTTGTGTTGGACTAAGATCACTTGTGTGTCTATGTGCGCGTGAACGGCCGCTCTTGCGCACGTAAACGGCCGCGTGCTATTTCGCGTGCGCGCGCGTGAACGGCCGCGCGCGTGCACGTGGTAATACGGTCTCATGCACTTTTTTTTTTTTTTTTTTTTTTTTTTTTTAAGTCAAGGAGTTGCTGATTCTTTAGAGATCAAGGACAATAGGGGCTGGTATACATATCAAGGTCATATGAGCTGTAGAACACCTGAAGAAGCCCTAGGGTTCATTCAGCTACAGACACTTTTTAAATGTTCAAATGTTGACAAAATCTTCAGCTATTATTCTATAATTTCTTATTTTTTATATTCAGCTATCTTTTCAAATATTTAAGCTTTAAGCTTCAGCTTTTAGCATTTTCCATCTCTTCTCCTTCTTATATATTCAGCTACAGAAACCGCTCAGCTATTAAAATGTTCAGCTCCTTAGGACACAATGGCAATGACCTTTTCATGTTTCTGACTTTTCCAATTTTTGAATTATTAATCTTTTCAACTTCTAAAGCGTACAGGTTCTGCATACGTTCAGCTACAGACACCTTTTAAACATTCAAATGTTGACAAAAAATTCAGCTATTATTCTATAATTTCATATTTTTTATATTCAGCTATTTTCTGCTATTTTCTGCTAAATTCAACTATATTCCGCTATTTTCAGCTATCCTTTCAAATATTTCAGCTTTAAGCTTCAGCTTTTAGCATTCCAACGCATTTTCAGCAGGAAATGCAATTTCTAGTTCAACTTATTATTTTTCTTCTATTTCTTCCGTACGTATTTTGGACCTCTTAAACTCCTTCATATATTCAGCTACCGAAACCGTTCAGCTATTAAAATATTCAGCTACTTAAGGACACGCGCGCTATATCTTTTCATATTTTTAACTATTAAACTTTTTGAATTATTAAGCTTTTTATGAAAATTAAAATGAATGGTTTTGAATGGGGAAGATCTTCAAATCCTCTTCAACTTCAAAGGCTTACAGGTTCTGCATACGTTCAGCTAAAGACAACATTTAAACTGTTAAAATGTTGACAAAACCTTCAGCTATTATTCTATAATTTCAGATTTTTGATATCTTTAATAGTCTTTTAACTGTCAGCGTTTTTGTTTTATGCTTTTTTCCAACCTTTTCTAAATTTAACATGGGTGTGTATTGCGCTGCTTAGAGTGCGTGATGTCACAGCTTGAGTGCACAGAGCCTTCCAGATTTTGTCATAAAAGTATTTGCTTTTTGCCATCTACTCCACAATACTAACTTTTTGGGCATAATTTATACATCAAAACGTAGGAAATATTGTCGGTCTTCGTAAAATTGGGTCGATTTGAATCCAACAGATTCAGACGTGTTTAAATCAGACTATAAGTGAGAGGTGGTCCTCTCCTTCCTCCATCCACCGCCATGTTACATCTCCCTCCAAAATGTCTCCCCGCTGATGGTCGTACCTGATTTAGAAACTGCAACTACAGACACATTGTGGGTCTGTAGGTTACACAAACAACATTGACGCGTTCACAAAAGTCTTATCTCTCAGAAAATATAATTATTTTGGCATGTTGCCTTTGAAGTTCTTGAGATATTAAGCTTTTTCTGAAAACAAATAATGCATTGAAGCCTATGGAGGTCATCTTCAAAGCAGTCTCACTCATGACACAGGTGCTTCAAGTTAACTAATCAGCAGCTTCACACTCATTCTTGTTTTAACAACCTTGTGGGGACACACACACAGGCTGTTGGTGGAGGAAGTGAATGATTGCTAGCATGAGCTTTGTGTTGGACTAAGATCACTTGTGTGTCTATGTGCGCGTGAACGGCCGCTCGTGCGCACGTAAACGGCCGCGTGCTATTTCGCGTGCGCGCGCGTGAACGGCCGCGCGCGTGCACGTGGTTATACGGTCTCATGCACTTTTTTTTTTTTTTTTTTTTTTTTTTTTTAAGTCAAGGAGTTGCTGATTCTTTAGAGATCAAGGACAATAGGGGCTGGTATACATATCAAGGTCATATGAGCTGTAGAACACCTGAAGAAGCCCTAGGGTTCATTCAGCTACAGACACTTTTTAAATGTTCAAATGTTGACAAAATCTTCAGCTATTATTCTATAATTTCTTATTTTTTATATTCAGCTATCTTTTCAAATATTTAAGCTTTAAGCTTCAGCTTTTAGCATTTTCCATCTCTTCTCCTTCTTCATATATTCAGCTACAGAAACCGCTCAGCTATTAAAATGTTCAGCTCCTTAGGACACAATGGCAATGACCTTTTCATGTTTCTGACTTTTCCAATTTTTTAATTATTAATCTTTTCATGAAAATTTAAATGAACGGATCCGATGGAGGAAATTTAAAAATCCTCTTCAACTTCTAAAGCGTACAGGTTCTGCATACGTTCAGCTACAGACACCTTTTAAACATTCAAATGTTGACAAAAAATTCAGCTATTATTCTATAATTTCATATTTTTTATATTCAGCTATTTTCTGCTATTTTCTGCTAAATTCAACTATATTCCGCTATTTTCAGCTATCCTTTCAAATATTTCAGCTTTAAGCTTCAGCTTTTAGCATTCCAACGCATTTTCAGCAGGAAATGCAATTTCTAGTTAGTTGGAATGCTTCAGCAGTCCAACTATTGTTCTTCAAATCTTTATTCAACTTATTATTTTTCTTCTATTTCTTCCGTACGTATTTTGGACCTCTTAAACTCCTTCATATATTCAGCTACCGAAACCGTTCAGCTATTAAAATATTCAGCTACTTAAGGACACGCGCGCTATATCTTTTCATATTTTTAACTATTAAACTTTTTGAATTATTAAGCTTTTTATGAAAATTAAAATGAATGGTTTCGAATGGGGAAGATCTTCAAATCCTCTTCAACTTCAAAGGCTTACAGGTTCTGCATACGTTCAGCTAAATACACCATTTGAACTTTCAAATGTTAACAAAACCTTCAGCTATTATTCTGCAATTTCATATTTTTAATATTTTTTCAAATATTCAAATTATTAAGCTTTTTCTGAAAAAAATAATGAATGGATTCCAATGAAGAAAGTCTTCAAAGCCGCTTAAACTTCTTCAACTTCAAAAGCTAAAGGGTTCGCCATGCTTTCAGGTAGAGACACCATTTCACCTTTAAAATGTTGACAAAACCTTCAGCTGTTACCGTATAACTCACCTTTTTGATATCTGTAATAATCTTTTAACTGTCAGCGTTTATGTTTTATGCTTTTTCAGACCTTTTCTGAGTTTAACATGGGTGTGTATTGCGCTGCTTAGAGTGAGTGATGTCACAACCAGAGGGGACAGAGAAAAATATTTAAGCTTTAAAAAGTATTTGCTTTTTGCCATCTACTCCACAATACTAACTTTTTGGGCATAATTTATACATCAAAACGTAGGAAATCTTGTTGTGCTTCGTAAAATTGGGTCGATTTGAATCCAACAGATTCAGACGTGTTTAAATCAGACTATAAGTGAGAGGTGGTCCTCCTTCTTCCTCCATCCACCGCCATGTTACATCTCCCTCCAAAATGTCTCCCCGCTGATGGTTGTACCTGATTTCGAAACTGCAACTACAGACACATTGTGGGTCTGTAGGTTATACAAACAACATCGACGCGTTCGCAAAAGTCTTATCTCTCAGAAAATATAATTATTTTGGCATGTTGCCTTTGAAGTTCTTGAGATATTAAGCTTTTTCTGAAAACAAATAATGCATTGAAGCCTATGGAGGTCATCTTCAAAGCAGTCTCACTCATGACACAGGTGCTTCAAGTTAACTAATCAGTGGAGCTTCACACTCATTCTTGTTTTAACGACCTTGTGGGGACACACACACAGGCTGTTGGTGGAGGAAGTGAATGATTGCTAGCATGAGCTTTGTGTTGGACTAAGATCACTTGTGTGTCTATGTGCGTGTGAACGGCCGCTCGTGCGCACGTAAACGGCCGCGTGCTATTTCGCGTGCGCGCGCGTGAACGGCCGCGCGCGTGCACGTGGTAATACGGTCTCATGCACTTTTTTTTTTTTTTTTTTTTTTTTAAGTCAAGGAGTTGCTGATTCTTTAGAGATCAAGGACAATCGGGGCTGGTATACATATCAAGGTCATATGAGCTGTAGAACACCTGAAGAAGCCCTAGGGTTCATTCAGCTACAGACACTTTTTAAACGTTCACATGTTGACAAAATCTTCAGCTATTATTCTATAATTTCTTATTTTTTATATTCAGCTATCTTTTCAAATATTTAAGCTTTAAGCTTCAGCTTTTAGCATTTTCCATCTCTTCTCCTTCTTCATATATTCAGCTACAGAAACCGCTCAGCTATTAAAATGTCCAGCTCCTTAGGACACAATGGCAATGACCTTTTCATGTTTCTGACTTTTCCAATTTTTGAATTATTAATCTTTTCATGAAAATTTAAATGAACGGATCCGATGGAGGAAATTTTAAAATCCTCTTCAACTTCTAAAGCGTACAGGTTCTGCATACGTTCAGCTACAGACACCTTTTAAACATTCAAATGTTGACAAAAAATTCAGCTATTATTCTATAATTTCATATTTTTTATATTCAGCTATTTTCTGCTATTTTCTGCTAAATTCAACTATATTCCGCTATTTTCAGCTATCCTTTCAAATATTTCAGCTTTAAGCTTCAGCTTTTAGCATTCCAACGCATTTTCAGCAGGAAATGCAATTTCTAGTTATTATTCTTTTTCTTCTATTTCTTCCGTACGTATTTTGGACCTCTTAAACTCCTTCATATATTCAGCTACCGAAACCGTTCAGCTATTAAAATATTCAGCTACTTAAGGACACGCGCGCTATATCTTTTCATATTTTTAACTATTAAACTTTTTGAATTATTAAGCTTTTTATGAAAATTAAAATGAATGGTTTCGAATGGGGAAGATCTTCAAATCCTCTTCAACTTCAAAGGCTTACAGGTTCTGCATACGTTCAGCTAAATACACCATTTGAACTTTCAAATGTTAACAAAACCTTCAGCTATTATTCTGCAATTTCATATTTTTAATATTTTTTCAAATATTCAAATTATTAAGCTTTTTCTGAAAAAAATAATGAATGGATTCCAATGAAGAAAGTCTTCAAAGCCGCTTAAACTTCTTCAACTTCAAAAGCTAAAGGGTTCGCCATGCTTTCAGGTAGAGACACCATTTCACCTTTAAAATGTTGACAAAACCTTCAGCTGTTACCGTATAACTCAGCTTTTTGATATCTGTAATAATCTTTTAACTGTCAGCGTTTATGTTTTATGCTTTTTCAGACCATTTCTGTGTTTAACATGGGTGTGTATTGCGCTGCTTAGAGTGCGTGATGTCACAGTTAGAGGGCACAGAGCCTTCCAGATTTCGTCATAAAAGTATTTTCTTTTTGCCATCTACTCCACAATACTAACTTTTTGGGCATAATTTATACATCAAAACGTAGGAAATCTTGTCGTGCTTCGTAAAATTGGGTCGATTTGAATCCAACAGATTCAGACGTGTTTAAATCAGACTATAAGTGAGATGTGGTCCTCTCCTTCCTCTATTCACCGCCATGTTACATCTCCCTCCAAAATGTCTCCCCGCTGATGGTCGTACCTGATTTAGAAACTGCAACTACAGACACATTGTGGGTCTGTAGGTTACACAAACAACATCGACGCGTTCACAAAAGTCGTATCTCTCAGAAAATATAATTATTTTGGCATGTTGCCTTTGAAGTTCTTGAGATATTAAGCTTTTTCTGAAAACAAATAATGCATTGAAGTCTATGGAGGTCATCTTCAAAGCAGTCTCACTCATGACACAGGTGCTTCAAGTTAACTAATCAGTGGAGCTTCACACTCATTCTTGTTTTAACGACCTTGTGGGGACACACACACAGGCTGTTGGTGGAGGAAGTGAATGATTGCTAGCATGAGCTTTGTGTTGGACTAAGATCACTTGTGTGTCTATGTGCGTGTGAACGGCCGCTCGTGCGCACGTAAACGGCCGCGTGCTATTTCGCGTGCGCGCGCGTGAACGGCCGCGCGCGTGCACGTGGTAATACGGTCTCATGCACTTTTTTTTTTTTTTTTTTTTTTTTAAGTCAAGGAGTTGCTGATTCTTTAGAGATCAAGGACAATCGGGGCTGGTATACATATCAAGGTCATATGAGCTGTAGAACACCTGAAGAAGCCCTAGGGTTCATTCAGCTACAGACACTTTTTAAACGTTCACATGTTGACAAAATCTTCAGCTATTATTCTATAATTTCTTATTTTTTATATTCAGCTATCTTTTCAAATATTTAAGCTTTAAGCTTCAGCTTTTAGCATTTTCCATCTCTTCTCCTTCTTCATATATTCAGCTACAGAAACCGCTCAGCTATTAAAATGTCCAGCTCCTTAGGACACAATGGCAATGACCTTTTCATGTTTCTGACTTTTCCAATTTTTGAATTATTAATCTTTTCATGAAAATTTAAATGAACGGATCCGATGGAGGAAATTTTAAAATCCTCTTCAACTTCTAAAGCGTACAGGTTCTGCATACGTTCAGCTACAGACACCTTTTAAACATTCAAATGTTGACAAAAAATTCAGCTATTATTCTATAATTTCATATTTTTTATATTCAGCTATTTTCTGCTATTTTCTGCTAAATTCAACTATATTCCGCTATTTTCAGCTATCCTTTCAAATATTTCAGCTTTAAGCTTCAGCTTTTAGCATTCCAACGCATTTTCAGCAGGAAATGCAATTTCTAGTTATTATTCTTTTTCTTCTATTTCTTCCGTACGTATTTTGGACCTCTTAAACTCCTTCATATATTCAGCTACCGAAACCGTTCAGCTATTAAAATATTCAGCTACTTAAGGACACGCGCGCTATATCTTTTCATATTTTTAACTATTAAACTTTTTGAATTATTAAGCTTTTTATGAAAATTAAAATGAATGGTTTCGAATGGGGAAGATCTTCAAATCCTCTTCAACTTCAAAGGCTTACAGGTTCTGCATACGTTCAGCTAAATACACCATTTGAACTTTCAAATGTTAACAAAACCTTCAGCTATTATTCTGCAATTTCATATTTTTAATATTTTTTCAAATATTCAAATTATTAAGCTTTTTCTGAAAAAAATAATGAATGGATTCCAATGAAGAAAGTCTTCAAAGCCGCTTAAACTTCTTCAACTTCAAAAGCTAAAGGGTTCGCCATGCTTTCAGGTAGAGACACCATTTCACCTTTAAAATGTTGACAAAACCTTCAGCTGTTACCGTATAACTCAGCTTTTTGATATCTGTAATAATCTTTTAACTGTCAGCGTTTATGTTTTATGCTTTTTCAGACCATTTCTGTGTTTAACATGGGTGTGTATTGCGCTGCTTAGAGTGCGTGATGTCACAGTTAGAGGGCACAGAGCCTTCCAGATTTCGTCATAAAAGTATTTTCTTTTTGCCATCTACTCCACAATACTAACTTTTTGGGCATAATTTATACATCAAAACGTAGGAAATCTTGTCGTGCTTCGTAAAATTGGGTCGATTTGAATCCAACAGATTCAGACGTGTTTAAATCAGACTATAAGTGAGATGTGGTCCTCTCCTTCCTCTATTCACCGCCATGTTACATCTCCCTCCAAAATGTCTCCCCGCTGATGGTCGTACCTGATTTAGAAACTGCAACTACAGACACATTGTGGGTCTGTAGGTTACACAAACAACATCGACGCGTTCACAAAAGTCGTATCTCTCAGAAAATATAATTATTTTGGCATGTTGCCTTTGAAGTTCTTGAGATATTAAGCTTTTTCTGAAAACAAATAATGCATTGAAGTCTATGGAGGTCATCTTCAAAGCAGTCTCACTCATGACACAGGTGCTTCAAGTTAACTAATCAGTGCAGCTTCACACTCATTCTTGTTTTAACGACCTTGTGGGGACACACACACAGGCTGTTGGTGGAGGAAGTGAATGATTGCTAGCATGAGCTTTGTGTTGGACTAAGATCACTTGTGTGTCTATGTGCGCGTGAACGGCCGCTCGTGCGGACGTAAACGGCCGCGTGCTATTTCGCGTGCGCGCGCGTGAACGGCCGCGCGCGTGCACGTGGTTATATGGTCTCATGCACTTTTTTTTTTTTTTTTTTTTTTTTAAATCAAGGAGTTGCTGATTCTTTAGAGATCAAGGACAATAGGGGCTGGTATACATATCAAGGTCATATGAGCTGTAGAACACCTGAAGAAGCCCTAGGGTTCATTCAGCTACAGACACCTTTTAAATGTTCAAATGTTGACAAAATCTTCAGCTATTATTCTATAATTTCTTATTTTTTATATTCAGCTATCTTTTCAAATATTTAAGCTTTAAGCTTCAGCTTTTAGCATTTTCCGTCTCTTCTCCTTCTTCATATATTCAGCTACAGAAACCGCTCAGCTATTAAAATGTTCAGCTCCTTAGGACACAATGGCAATGACCTTTTCATGTTTCTGACTTTTCCAATTTTTGAATTATTAATCTTTTCATGAAAATTTAAATGAACGGATCCGATGGAGGAAATTTAAAAATCCTCTTCAACTTCTAAAGCGTACAGGTTCTGCATACGTTCAGCTACAGACACCTTTTAAACATTCAAATGTTGACAAAAAATTCAGCTATTATTCTATAATTTCATATTTTTTATATTCAGCTATTTTCTGCTATTTTCTGCTATTTTCTGCTATTTTCTGCTAAATTCAATTATATTCCGCTATTTTCAGCTATCCTTTCAAATATTTCAGCTTTAAGCTTCAGCTTTTAGCATTCCAACGCATTTTCAGCAGGAAATGCAATTTCTAGTTCGAATCTTTATTCAACTTATTCTTCTATTTCTTCCGTACGTATTTTGGACCTCTTAAACTCCTTCATATATTCAGCTACCGAAACCGTTCAGCTATTAAAATATTCAGCTACTTAAGGACACGCGCGCTATATCTTTTCATATTTTTAACTATTAAACTTTTTGAATTATTAAGCTTTTTATGAAAATTAAAATGAATGGTTTCCAATGGGGAAGATCTTCAAATCCTCTTCAACTTCAAAGGCTTACAGGTTCTGCATACGTTCAGCTAAAGACAACATTTAAACTGTTAAAATGTTGACAAAACCTTCAGCTATTATTCTATAATTTCAGATTTTTTATATCTTTAATAGTCTTTTAACTGTCAGCGTTTTTGTTTTATGCTTTTTTCCAACCTTTTCTAAGTTTAACATGGGTGTGTATTGCGCTGCTTAGAGTGCGTGATGTCACAGCTTGAGTGAACAGAGCCTTCCAGATTTGGTCACAAACGTATTTGCTTTTTGCCATCTACTCCACAATACTAACTTTTTGGGCATAATTTATACATCAAAACGTAGGAAATCTTGTCGGTCTTCGTAAAATTGGGTCGATTTGAATCCAACAGATTCAGGCGTGTTTAAATCAGACTATAAGTGAGAGGTGGTCCTCCTTCTTCCTCCATCCACCGCCATGTTACATCTCCCTCCAAAATGTCTCCCCCCTGACTGTCTTACCTGATTTCGAAACTGCAACTAGAGACACATTGTGGGTCTGTAGGTTACACAAACAACATTGACGCGTTCGCAAAAGTCTTATCTCTCAGAAAATATAATTATTTTGGCATGTTGCCTTTGAAGTTCTTGAGATATTAAGCTTTTTCTGAAAAAAAATAATGCATTGAAGCCTATGGAGGTCATCTTCAAAGCAAAAACGCAGTCTCACTCATGACACAGGTGCTTCAAGTTAACTAATCAGTGGAGCTTCACACTCATTCTTGTTTTAACGACCTTGTGGGGACACACACAGGCTGTTGGTGGAGGAAGTGAATGATTGCTAGCATGAGCTTTGTGTTGGACTAAGATCACTTGTGTGTCTATGTGCGCGTGAACGGCCGCTCGTGCGCACGTAAACGGCCGCGTGCTATTTCGCGTGCGCGCGCGTGAACGGCCGCGCGCGTGCACGTGGTTATACGGTCTCATGCACTTTTTTTTTTTTTTTTTTTTTTTTTTTTAAGTCAAGGAGTTGCTGATTCTTTAGAGATCAAGGACAATAGGGGCTGGTATTCATATCAAGGTCATATGAGCTGTAGAACACCTGAAGAAGCCCTAGGGTTCATTCAGCTACAGACACTTTTTAAATGTTCAAATGTTGACAAAATCTTCAGCTATTATTCTATAATTTCTTATTTTTTATATTCAGCTATCTTTTCAAATATTTAAGCTTTAAGCTTCAGCTTTTAGCATTTTCCATCTCTTCTCCTTCTTCATATATTCAGCTACAGAAACCGCTCAGCTATTAAAATGTTCAGCTCCTTAGGACACAATGGCAATGACCTTTTCATGTTTCTGACTTTTCCAATTTTTGAATTATTAATCTTTTCATGAAAATTTAAATGAACGGATCCGATGGAGGAAATTTAAAAATCCTCTTCAACTTCTAAAGCGTACAGGTTCTGCATACGTTCAGCTACAGACACCTTTTAAACATTCAAATGTTGACAAAAAATGCAGCTATTATTCTATAATTTCATATTTTTTATATTCAGCTATTTTCTGCTATTTTCTGCTAAATTCAACTATATTCTGCTATTTTCAGCTATCCTTTCAAATATTTCAGCTTTAAGCTTCAGCTTTTAGCATTCCAACGCATTTTCAGCAGGAAATGCAATTTCTAGTTCAACTTATTCTTCTATTTCTTCCGTACGTATTTTGGACCTCTTAAACTCCTTCATATATTCAGCTACCGAAACCGTTCAGCTATTAAAATATTCAGCTACTTAAGGACACGCGCGCTATATCTTTTCATATTTTTAACTATTAAACTTTTTGAATTATTAAGCTTTTTATGAAAATTAAAATGAATGGTTTCCAATGGGGAAGATCTTCAAATCCTCTTCAACTTCAAAGGCTTACAGGTTCTGCATACGTTCAGCTAAAGACAACATTTAAACTGTTAAAATGTTGACAAAACCTTCAGCTATTATTCTATAATTTCAGATTTTTTATATCTTTAATAGTCTTTTAACTGTCAGCGTTTTTGTTTTATGCTTTTTTCCAACCTTTTCTAAGTTTAACATTGGTGTGTATTGCGCTGCTTAGAGTGCGTGATGTCACAGCTTGAGTGCACAGAGCCTTCCAGATTTTGTCATAAAAGTATTTGCTTTTTGCCATCTACTCCACAATACTAACTTTTTGGGCATAATTTATACATCAAAACGTAGGAAATCTTGTCGGTCTTCGTAAAATTGGGTCGATTTGAATCCAACAGATTCAGGCGTGTTTAAATCAGACTATAAGTGAGAGGTGGTCCTCCTCCTTCCTCCATTAACCGCCATGTTACATCTCCCTCCAAAATGTCTCCCCGCTGATGGTCGTACCTGATTTAGAAACTGCAACTACAGACACATTGTGGGTCTGTAGGTTACACAAACAACATCGACGCGTTCGCAAAAGTCTTATCTCTCAGAAAATATAATTATTTTGGCATGTTGCCTTTGAAGTTCTTGAGATATTAAGCTTTTTCTGAAAAAAAATAATGCATTGAAGCCTATGGAGGTCATCTTCAAAGCAAAAACGCAGTCTCACTCATGACACAGGTGCTTCAAGTTAACTAATCAGCAGCTTCACACTCATTCTTGTTTTAACGACCTTGTGGGGACACACACACAGGCTGTTGGTGGAGGAAGTGAATGATTGCTAGCATGAGCTTTGTGTTAGACTAAGATCACTTGTGTGTCTATGTGCGCGTGACGGCCGCTCGTGCGCACGTAAACGGCCGCGTGCTATTTCGCGTGCGCGCGCGTGAACGGCCGCGCGCGTGCACGTGGTTATACGGTCTCATGCACTTTTTTTTTTTTTTTTTTTTTTTTTTTTTTTAAGTCAAGGAGTTGCTGATTCTTTAGAGATCAAGGACAATAGGGGCTGGTATACATATCAAGGTCATATGAGCTGTAGAACACCTGAAGAAGCCCTAGGGTTCATTCAGCTACAGACACTTTTTAAATGTTCAAATGTTGACAAAATCTTCAGCTATTATTCTATAATTTCTTATTTTTTATATTCAGCTATCTTTTCAAATATTTAAGCTTTAAGCTTCAGCTTTTAGCATTTTCCATCTCTTCTCCTTCTTCATATATTCAGCTACAGAAACCGCTCAGCTATTAAAATGTTCAGCTCCTTAGGACACAATGGCAATGACCTTTTCATGTTTCTGACTTTTCCAATTTTTTAATTATTAATCTTTTCATGAAAATTTAAATGAACGGATCCGATGGAGGAAATTTAAAAATCCTCTTCAACTTCTAAAGCGTACAGGTTCTGCATACGTTCAGCTACAGACACCTTTTAAACATTCAAATGTTGACAAAAAATGCAGCTATTATTCTATAATTTCATATTTTTTATATTCAGCTATTTTCTGCTATTTTCTGCTAAATTCAACTATATTCTGCTATTTTCAGCTATCCTTTCAAATATTTCAGCTTTAAGCTTCAGCTTTTAGCATTCCAACGCATTTTCAGCAGGAAATGCAATTTCTAGTTATTATTCTTTTTCTTCTATTTCTTCCGTACGTATTTTGGACCTCTTAAACTCCTTCATATATTCAGCTACCGAAACCGTTCAGCTATTAAAATATTCAGCTACTTAAGGACACGCGCGCTATATCTTTTCATATTTTTAACTATTAAACTTTTTGAATTATTAAGCTTTTTATGAAAATTAAAATGAATGGTTTCGAATGGGGAAGATCTTCAAATCCTCTTCAACTTCAAAGGCTTACAGGTTCTGCATACGTTCAGCTAAATACACCATTTGAACTTTCAAATGTTAACAAAACCTTCAGCTATTATTCTGCAATTTCATATTTTTAATATTTTTTCAAATATTCAAATTATTAAGCTTTTTCTGAAAAAAATAATGAATGGATTCCAATGAAGAAAGTCTTCAAAGCCGCTTAAACTTCTTCAACTTCAAAAGCTAAAGGGTTCGCCATGCTTTCAGGTAGAGACACCATTTCACCTTTAAAATGTTGACAAAACCTTCAGCTGTTACCGTATAACTCAGCTTTTTGATATCTGTAATAATCTTTTAACTGTCAGCGTTTATGTTTTATGCTTTTTCAGACCATTTCTGTGTTTAACATGGGTGTGTATTGCGCTGCTTAGAGTGCGTGATGTCACAGTTAGAGGGCACAGAGCCTTCCAGATTTCGTCATAAAAGTATTTTCTTTTTGCCATCTACTCCACAATACTAACTTTTTGGGCATAATTTATACATCAAAACGTAGGAAATCTTGTCGTGCTTCGTAAAATTGGGTCGATTTGAATCCAACAGATTCAGACGTGTTTAAATCAGACTATAAGTGAGATGTGGTCCTCTCCTTCCTCTATTCACCGCCATGTTACATCTCCCTCCAAAATGTCTCCCCGCTGATGGTCGTACCTGATTTAGAAACTGCAACTACAGACACATTGTGGGTCTGTAGGTTACACAAACAACATCGACGCGTTCACAAAAGTCGTATCTCTCAGAAAATATAATTATTTTGGCATGTTGCCTTTGAAGTTCTTGAGATATTAAGCTTTTTCTGAAAACAAATAATGCATTGAAGTCTATGGAGGTCATCTTCAAAGCAGTCTCACTCATGACACAGGTGCTTCAAGTTAACTAATCAGTGCAGCTTCACACTCATTCTTGTTTTAACGACCTTGTGGGGACACACACACAGGCTGTTGGTGGAGGAAGTGAATGATTGCTAGCATGAGCTTTGTGTTGGACTAAGATCACTTGTGTGTCTATGTGCGCGTGAACGGCCGCTCGTGCGGACGTAAACGGCCGCGTGCTATTTCGCGTGCGCGCGCGTGAACGGCCGCGCGCGTGCACGTGGTTATATGGTCTCATGCACTTTTTTTTTTTTTTTTTTTTTTTTTAAATCAAGGAGTTGCTGATTCTTTAGAGATCAAGGACAATAGGGGCTGGTATACATATCAAGGTCATATGAGCTGTAGAACACCTGAAGAAGCCCTAGGGTTCATTCAGCTACAGACACCTTTTAAATGTTCAAATGTTGACAAAATCTTCAGCTATTATTCTATAATTTCTTATTTTTTATATTCAGCTATCTTTTCAAATATTTAAGCTTTAAGCTTCAGCTTTTAGCATTTTCCGTCTCTTCTCCTTCTTCATATATTCAGCTACAGAAACCGCTCAGCTATTAAAATGTTCAGCTCCTTAGGACACAATGGCAATGACCTTTTCATGTTTCTGACTTTTCCAATTTTTGAATTATTAATCTTTTCATGAAAATTTAAATGAACGGATCCGATGGAGGAAATTTAAAAATCCTCTTCAACTTCTAAAGCGTACAGGTTCTGCATACGTTCAGCTACAGACACCTTTTAAACATTCAAATGTTGACAAAAAATTCAGCTATTATTCTATAATTTCATATTTTTTATATTCAGCTATTTTCTGCTATTTTCTGCTATTTTCTGCTATTTTCTGCTAAATTCAATTATATTCCGCTATTTTCAGCTATCCTTTCAAATATTTCAGCTTTAAGCTTCAGCTTTTAGCATTCCAACGCATTTTCAGCAGGAAATGCAATTTCTAGTTCGAATCTTTATTAGTTGGAATGCTTCAGCAGTCCAACTATTGTTCTTCAAATCTTTATTCAACTTATTATTTTTCTTCTATTTCTTCCGTACGTATTTTGGACCTCTTAAACTCCTTCATATATTCAGCTACCGAAACCGTTCAGCTATTAAAATATTCAGCTACTTAAGGACACGCGCGCTATATCTTTTCATATTTTTAACTATTAAACTTTTTGAATTATTAAGCTTTTTATGAAAATTAAAATGAATGGTTTTGAATGGGGAAGATCTTCAAATCCTCTTCAACTTCAAAGGCTTACAGGTTCTGCATACGTTCAGCTAAAGACAACATTTAAACTGTTAAAATGTTGACAAAACCTTCAGCTATTATTCTATAATTTCAGATTTTTGATATCTTTAATAGTCTTTTAACTGTCAGCGTTTTTGTTTTATGCTTTTTTCCAACCTTTTCTAAATTTAACATGGGTGTGTATTGCGCTGCTTAGAGTGCGTGATGTCACAGCTTGAGTGCACAGAGCCTTCCAGATTTTGTCATAAAAGTATTTGCTTTTTGCCATCTACTCCACAATACTAACTTTTTGGGCATAATTTATACATCAAAACGTAGGAAATATTGTCGGTCTTCGTAAAATTGGGTCGATTTGAATCCAACAGATTCAGACGTGTTTAAATCAGACTATAAGTGAGAGGTGGTCCTCTCCTTCCTCCATCCACCGCCATGTTACATCTCCCTCCAAAATGTCTCCCCGCTGATGGTCGTACCTGATTTAGAAACTGCAACTACAGACACATTGTGGGTCTGTAGGTTACACAAACAACATTGACGCGTTCACAAAAGTCTTATCTCTCAGAAAATATAATTATTTTGGCATGTTGCCTTTGAAGTTCTTGAGATATTAAGCTTTTTCTGAAAACAAATAATGCATTGAAGCCTATGGAGGTCATCTTCAAAGCAGTCTCACTCATGACACAGGTGCTTCAAGTTAACTAATCAGTGCAGCTTCACACTCATTCTTGTTTTAACGACCTTGTGGGGACACACACACAGGCTGTTGGTGGAGGAAGTGAATGATTGCTAGCATGAGCTTTGTGTTGGACTAAGATCACTTGTGTGTCTATGTGCGCGTGAACGGCCGCTCGTGCGCACGTAAACGGCCGCGTGCTATTTCGCGTGCGCGCGCGTGAACGGCCGCGCGCGTGCACGTGGTTATACGGTCTCATGCACTTTTTTTTTTTTTTTTTTTTTTTTTTTTAAGTCAATGAGTTGCTGATTCTTTAGAGATCAAGGACAATAGGGGCTGGTATACATATCAAGGTCATATGAGCTGTAGAACACCTGAAGAAGCCCTAGGGTTCATTCAGCTACAGACACTTTTTAAATGTTCAAATGTTGACAAAATCTTCAGCTATTATTCTATAATTTCTTATTTTTTATATTCAGCTATCTTTTCAAATATTTAAGCTTTAAGCTTCAGCTTTTAGCATTTTCCATCTCTTCTCCTTCTTCATATATTCAGCTACAGAAACCGCTCAGCTATTAAAATGTTCAGCTCCTTAGGACACAATGGCAATGACCTTTTCATGTTTCTGACTTTTCCAATTTTTTAATTATTAATCTTTTCATGAAAATTTAAATGAACGGATCCGATGGAGGAAATTTAAAAATCCTCTTCAACTTCTAAAGCGTACAGGTTCTGCATACGTTCAGCTACAGACACCTTTTAAACATTCAAATGTTGACAAAAAATTCAGCTATTATTCTATAATTTCATATTTTTTATATTCAGCTATTTTCTGCTATTTTCTGCTAAATTCAACTATATTCCGCTATTTTCAGCTATCCTTTCAAATATTTCAGCTTTAAGCTTCAGCTTTTAGCATTCCAACGCATTTTCAGCAGGAAATGCAATTTCTAGTTCAACTTATTCTTCTATTTCTTCCGTACGTATTTTGGACCTCTTAAACTCCTTCATATATTCAGCTACCGAAACCGTTCAGCTATTAAAATATTCAGCTACTTAAGGACACGCGCGCTATATCTTTTCATATTTTTAACTATTAAACTTTTTGAATTATTAAGCTTTTTATGAAAATTAAAATGAATGGTTTCCAATGGGGAAGATCTTCAAATCCTCTTCAACTTCAAAGGCTTACAGGTTCTGCATACGTTCAGCTAAAGACAACATTTAAACTGTTAAAATGTTGACAAAACCTTCAGCTATTATTCTATAATTTCAGATTTTTTATATCTTTAATAGTCTTTTAACTGTCAGCGTTTTTGTTTTATGCTTTTTTCCAACCTTTTCTAAGTTTAACATGGGTGTGTATTGCGCTGCTTAGAGTGCGTGATGTCACAGCTTGAGTGAACAGAGCCTTCCAGATTTGGTCACAAACGTATTTGCTTTTTGCCATCTACTCCACAATACTAACTTTTTGGGCATAATTTATACATCAAAACGTAGGAAATCTTGTCGGTCTTCGTAAAATTGGGTCGATTTGAATCCAACAGATTCAGGCGTGTTTAAATCAGACTATAAGTGAGAGGTGGTCCTCCTTCTTCCTCCATCCACCGCCATGTTACATCTCCCTCCAAAATGTCTCCCCCCTGACTGTCTTACCTGATTTCGAAACTGCAACTAGAGACACATTGTGGGTCTGTAGGTTACACAAACAACATTGACGCGTTCGCAAAAGTCTTATCTCTCAGAAAATATAATTATTTTGGCATGTTGCCTTTGAAGTTCTTGAGATATTAAGCTTTTTCTGAAAAAAAATAATGCATTGAAGCCTATGGAGGTCATCTTCAAAGCAAAAACGCAGTCTCACTCATGACACAGGTGCTTCAAGTTAACTAATCAGTGGAGCTTCACACTCATTCTTGTTTTAACGACCTTGTGGGGACACACACAGGCTGTTGGTGGAGGAAGTGAATGATTGCTAGCATGAGCTTTGTGTTGGACTAAGATCACTTGTGTGTCTATGTGCGCGTGAACGGCCGCTCGTGCGCACGTAAACGGCCGCGTGCTATTTCGCGTGCGCGCGCGTGAACGGCCGCGCGCGTGCACGTGGTTATACGGTCTCATGCACTTTTTTTTTTTTTTTTTTTTTTTTTTTTTAAGTCAAGGAGTTGCTGATTCTTTAGAGATCAAGGACAATAGGGGCTGGTATTCATATCAAGGTCATATGAGCTGTAGAACACCTGAAGAAGCCCTAGGGTTCATTCAGCTACAGACACTTTTTAAATGTTCAAATGTTGACAAAATCTTCAGCTATTATTCTATAATTTCTTATTTTTTATATTCAGCTATCTTTTCAAATATTTAAGCTTTAAGCTTCAGCTTTTAGCATTTTCCATCTCTTCTCCTTCTTCATATATTCAGCTACAGAAACCGCTCAGCTATTAAAATGTTCAGCTCCTTAGGACACAATGGCAATGACCTTTTCATGTTTCTGACTTTTCCAATTTTTGAATTATTAATCTTTTCATGAAAATTTAAATGAACGGATCCGATGGAGGAAATTTAAAAATCCTCTTCAACTTCTAAAGCGTACAGGTTCTGCATACGTTCAGCTACAGACACCTTTTAAACATTCAAATGTTGACAAAAAATGCAGCTATTATTCTATAATTTCATATTTTTTATATTCAGCTATTTTCTGCTATTTTCTGCTAAATTCAACTATATTCTGCTATTTTCAGCTATCCTTTCAAATATTTCAGCTTTAAGCTTCAGCTTTTAGCATTCCAACGCATTTTCAGCAGGAAATGCAATTTCTAGTTCAACTTATTCTTCTATTTCTTCCGTACGTATTTTGGACCTCTTAAACTCCTTCATATATTCAGCTACCGAAACCGTTCAGCTATTAAAATATTCAGCTACTTAAGGACACGCGCGCTATATCTTTTCATATTTTTAACTATTAAACTTTTTGAATTATTAAGCTTTTTATGAAAATTAAAATGAATGGTTTCCAATGGGGAAGATCTTCAAATCCTCTTCAACTTCAAAGGCTTACAGGTTCTGCATACGTTCAGCTAAAGACAACATTTAAACTGTTAAAATGTTGACAAAACCTTCAGCTATTATTCTATAATTTCAGATTTTTTATATCTTTAATAGTCTTTTAACTGTCAGCGTTTTTGTTTTATGCTTTTTTCCAACCTTTTCTAAGTTTAACATTGGTGTGTATTGCGCTGCTTAGAGTGCGTGATGTCACAGCTTGAGTGCACAGAGCCTTCCAGATTTTGTCATAAAAGTATTTGCTTTTTGCCATCTACTCCACAATACTAACTTTTTGGGCATAATTTATACATCAAAACGTAGGAAATCTTGTCGGTCTTCGTAAAATTGGGTCGATTTGAATCCAACAGATTCAGGCGTGTTTAAATCAGACTATAAGTGAGAGGTGGTCCTCCTCCTTCCTCCATTAACCGCCATGTTACATCTCCCTCCAAAATGTCTTCACCCTGATGGTCTCACCTGATTTGGAAACTGCAACTACAGACACATTGTGGGTCTGTAGGTTACACAAACAACATTGACGCGTTCGCAAAAGTCTTATCTCTCAGAAAATATAATTATTTTTGCATGTTGCCTTTGAAGTTCTTGAGATATTAAGCATTTTATGAAAAAAAATAATGCATTGAAGGCTATGGAGGTCTTCTTCAAAGCAGTCTCACTCATGACACAGGTGCTTCAAGTTAGCTAATCAGTGGAGCTTCACACTCATTCTTGTTTTAACAACCTTGTGGGGACACAAACACACACATATTGTAGCTGTTGATGGAGGAAGTGAATTTGAAGTTAGCTTTGTGTTAGACTAAGATCACTGACTGTGTGTGTCTATGTGCACGTGAACGGCTGCGCGTGCGCACGTGAACGGCCGCGTGCTATTTCGCGTGCGCGCGCGTGCACGACCGTGCGCGTGCACGTGGTAATACGGTCTCGTGCACTTTTTTTTTTTTTTTTTTTTTTTTTTAAGTCAAGGAGTTGCTGATTCTTTAGAGATCAAGGACAATAGGGGCTGGTATTCATATCAAGGTCATATGAGCTGTAGAACACCTGAAGGAGCCCTAGGGTTCATTCAGCTACAGACACCTTTTAAACGTTCAAATGTTGACAAAACCTTCAGCTATTATTCTATAATTTCATATTTTTTATATTCAGCTATCTTTTCAAATATTTAAGCTTTAAGCTTCAGCTTTTAGCATTTTCCATCTCTTCTCCTTCTTCATATATTCAGCTACAGAAACCGCTCAGCTATTAAAATGTCCAGCTCCTTAGGACACAATGGCAATGACCTTTTCATGTTTCTGACTTTTCCAATTTTTGAATTATTAATCTTTTCATGAAAATTTAAATGAACGGATCCGATGGAGGAAATTTAAAAATCCTCTTCAACTTCTAAAGCGTACAGGTTCTGCATACGTTCAGCTACAGACACCTTTTAAACATTCAAATGTTGACAAAAAATTCAGCTATTATTCTATAATTTCATATTTTTTATATTCAGCTATTTTCTGCTATTTTCTGCTATTTTCTGCTAAATTCAATTATATTCCGCTATTTTCAGCTATCCTTTCAAATATTTCAGCTTTAAGCTTCAGCTTTTAGCATTCCAACGCATTTTCAGCAGGAAATGCAATTTCTAGTTAGTTGGAATGCTTCAGCAGTCCAACTATTGTTCTTCGAATCTTTATTCAACTTATTATTATTATTATTATTATTCTTTTTCTTCTATTTCTTCCGTACGTATTTTGGACCTCTTAAACTCCTTCATATATTCAGCTACCGAAACCGTTCAGCTATTAAAATATTCAGCTACTTAAGGACACGCGCGCTATATCTTTTCATATTTTTAACTATTAAACTTTTTGAATTATTAAGCTTTTTATGAAAATTAAAATGAATGGTTTCGAATGGGGAAGATCTTCAAATCCTCTTCAACTTCAAAGGCTTACAGGTTCTGCATACGTTCAGCTAAATACACCATTTGAACTTTCAAATGTTAACAAAACCTTCAGCTATTATTCTGCAATTTCATATTTTTTATATTTTTTCAAATATTCAAATTATTAAGCTTTTTCTGAAAAAAATAATGAATGGATTCCAATGAAGAAAGTCTTCAAAGCCGCTTAAACTTCTTCAACTTCAAAAGCTAAAGGGTTCGCCATGCTTTCAGGTAGAGACACCATTTCACCTTTAAAATGTTGACAAAACCTTCAGCTGTTACCGTATAACTCACCTTTTTGATATCTGTAATAATCTTTTAACTGTCAGCGTTTATGTTTTATGCTTTTTCAGACCTTTTCTGAGTTTAACATGGGTGTGTATTGCGCTGCTTAGAGTGAGTGATGTCACAACCAGAGGGGACAGAGAAAAATATTTAAGCTTTAAAAAGTATTTGCTTTTTGCCATCTACTCCACAATACTAACTTTTTGGGCATAATTTATACATCAAAACGTAGGAAATCTTGTTGTGCTTCGTAAAATTGGGTCGATTTGAATCCAACAGATTCAGACGTGTTTAAATCAGACTATAAGTGAGAGGTGGTCCTCTCCTTCCTCTATTCGCCGCCATGTTACATCTCCCTCCAAAATGTCTCCCCGCTGATGGTCGTACCTGATTTCGAAACTGCAACTACAGACACATTGTGGGTCTGTAGGTTACACAAACAACATCGACGCGTTCGCAAAAGTCTTATCTCTCAGAAAATATAATTATTTTGGCATGTTGCCTTTGAAGTTCTTGAGATATTAAGCTTTTTCTGAAAACAAATAATGCATTGAAGCCTATGGAGGTCATCTTCAAAGCAGTCTCACTCATGACACAGGTGCTTCAAGTTAACTAATCAGTGGAGCTTCACACTCATTCTTGTTTTAACAACCTTGTGGGGACACACACACAGGCTGTTGGTGGAGGAAGTGAATGATTGCTAGCATGAGCTTTGTGTTGGACTAAGATCACTTGTGTGTCTGTGCGCGTGAACGGCCGCTCGTGCGCACGTAAACGGCCGCGTGCTATTTCGCGTGCGCGCGCGTGAACGGCCGCGCGCGTGCACGTGGTTATACGGTCTCATGCACTTTTTTTTTTTTTTTTTTTTTTAAATCAAGGAGTTGCTGATTCTTTAGAGATCAAGGACAATAGGGGCTGGTATTCATATCAAGGTCATATGAGCTGTAGAACACCTGAAGAAGCCCTAGGGTTCATTCAGCTACAGACACCTTTTAAATGTTCAAATGTTGACAAAATCTTCAGCTATTATTCTATAATTTCTTATTTTTTATATTCAGCTATCTTTTCAAATATTTAAGCTTTAAGCTTCAGCTTTTAGCATTTTCCGTCTCTTCTCCTTCTTCATATATTCAGCTACAGAAACCGCTCAGCTATTAAAATGTTCAGCTCCTTAGGACACAATGGCAATGACCTTTTCATGTTTCTGACTTTTCCAATTTTTGAATTATTAATCTTTTCATGAAAATTTAAATGAACGGATCCGATGGAGGATATTTAAAAATCCTCTTCAACTTCTAAAGCGTACAGGTTCTGCATACGTTCAGCTACAGACACCTTTTAAACATTCAAATGTTGACAAAAAATTCAGCTATTATTCTATAATTTCATATTTTTTATATTCAGCTATTTTCTGCTATTTTCTGCTAAATTCAACTATATTCTGCTATTTTCAGCTATCCTTTCAAATATTTCAGCTTTAAGCTTCAGCTTTTAGCATTCCAACGCATTTTCAGCAGGAAATGCAATTTCTAGTTATTTTTCTTCTTATTCCGCAAAACTTTGGACCGTATCTCCTCCCACAGCGTTGCCAGCACATGCGTAACAAATACATCAAAACGTGCGGCCTGATCGGGAATCGTGAGCTATGACTTTTCTAAGACATTCGACCGGCCGTTTTCCCGAAAAAAGCGAAAAACGGCGAGAAATTGTCCCATTCACTTGAATGGAGTTTTGGCGTGAAGAGAGCAAAAAAAACACTCATCTTTCTGCCCACAGTGACTCGCCATAATTTAACGTAGAGAAATGATTTAAAGTTTAAAACGTTGACAAAAGTCTGCAGTATATTTGCCCAATTGGGCATTTTTTGATAGCTAGCACAGTTTTCATGTAATTATTGTTCAAGTTTAGGAAAATTCTGGGACCATTTCAGAGTTTACAATGGGTGTGTATGGGGCAGGTTAGAGTGGTGATGTCATCGCTAGAGTGAGAATGATTTTTTTACTAACTCCTGTATTTGTATTTGTATTTTGCCATTCACTCCACAATATTTACTTTTGAGGCATAATTTATACATCAAAACGTAGGAAATATTGTGCTTGTGGTACACATGCGTCGTGGAATCCAACAAACTTATACTTTTTTGTCAGCAAGCCTGAAAGCGACATGAAGTCCGGCCAACTGCTCCATCAACCGCCATGTTAATTCGAACCACAATTTTTTCTCATGACACAAACGTGAGCACTTTATAAACTGGATTTACGATCTCATTTCTAAATCCTTACAAATATTTAAGTAGACGGAAACGTTCTCAGAAGTCTCGTGCTTCTCATGATGACGTTATTTTCGCGATGGGATTCACGGTTGTCTGTCAAATACAATAGTTTGAAAGGTTGTTTTGTCATTAAATCAGCAGTCAAGTCTCCTCTCCTCTGCTCCGTCACACAGGTGTCTCAAGTTAGCTAATCAAGACTGCTACCATGGCAACAAGACACGCGCCCACAGACGCAGGAGGAACTGTCAGTTGGTCAGCTGACATCCTGACTGTGTGTGTGTCTAAGTGCGCGCGTGTGTGTGTGTGCGCGTGTGTAATTAGTCACGTGAACATGGTGGAGAGACAGAGAAGTGTATTTGATTGCTAGCAAGAAGTTAGCTTTGTGTTAGACAAAGTTAACTGACTGTGTGTCTATGTGCGTGTGAACGGCCGCGCGTGCGCACGTAAACGGCCGCATGCAATTTCGCGTGCGCGCGCGTGAACGACCGTGCGCGCGCACGCGGTAATACGGTCACGTGCACTTTTTTTTTTTTTTTTTTTTTTTTTTTTAAGTCAAGGAGTTGCTGATTCTTTAGAGATCAAGGACAATAGGACTTTTTTTTATAAACTTTTTTTTACTTTGTTATTATTACACATACACACACGCAGACACACACACACAATAACACATCTCACTACCGGTAATGTATATATATTGCGACGTCTTACGGCAGTAGTAGCCACACTTTCAAAATTTCTTGCGAAATTTTCTAGTTGACTATATTTCTTCTTATTCCGCCAAACTTTGGACCGTATCTCCTCCCACAGCGTTGCCAGCACATGCGTAACAAATACATCAAAACGTGCGGCCTGATCGGGAATCGTGAGCTATGACTTTTCTAAGAGATTCGACCGGCCGTTTTCCCGAAAAAAGCGAAAAACGGCGAGAAATTGTCCCATTCACTTGAATGGAGTTTTGGCGTGAAGAGAGCAAAAAAAACACTCATCTTTCTGCCCACAGTGACTCGCCATAATTTAACGTAGAGAAATGATTTAAAGTTTAAAACGTTGACAAAAGTCTGCAGTATATTTGCCCAATTGGGTATTTTTTGATAGCTAGCACAGTTTTCATGTAATTATTGTTCAAGTTTAGGAAAATTCTGGGACCATTTCAGAGTTTACAATGGGTGTGTATGGGGCAGGTTAGAGTGGTGATGTCATCGCTAGAGTGAGGATGATTGTTTTACTAACTCCTGTATTTGTATTTGTATTTTGCCATTCACTCCACAATATTTACTTTTGAGGCATAATTTATACATCAAAACGTAGGAAATATTGTGCTTGTGGTACACATGCGTCGTGGAATCCAACAAACTTATACTTTTTTGTCAGCAAGCCTGAAAGCGACATGAAGTCCGGCCAACTGCTCCATCAACCGCCATGTTAATTCGGACCACAATTTTCTCTCATGACACAAACGTGAGCACTTTATAAACTGGATTTACGATCTCATTTCTAAATCCTTACAAATATTTAAGTAGACGGAAACGTTCTCAGAAGTCTTGTGCTTCTCATGATGACGTTATTTTCGCGATGGGATTCACGGTTGTCTGTCAAATACAATAGTTTGAAAGGTAGTTTTGTCATTAAATCAGCAGTCAAGTCTCCTCTCCTCTGCTCCTGTGACATGAAACAGGTGTTTCAAGTTAGCTAATCAAGACTGCTACCATGGCAACGGGCACACAGACGCAGGAGGAACTGTCAGTTGGTCAGCTGACATCCTGACTGTGTGTGTCTAAGTGCGCGCGCGTGTGTGTGTGTGCGCGTGTGTAATTACGGTCACGTGAACATGGTGGAGAGACAGAGAAGTGTATTTGATTGCTAGCAAGAAGTTAGCTTTGTGTTAGACAAAGTTAACTGACTGTGTGTCTGTGCGTGTGAACGGCCGCGCGTGCGCACGTAAACGGCCGCATGCAATTTCGCGTGCGCGCGCGTGAACGACCGTGCGCGCGCACGCGGTAATACGGTCACGTGCACTTTTTTTTTTTTTTTTTTTTTTTTTTTTTTAGTCAAGGAGTTGCTGATTCTTTAGAGATCAAGGACAATAGGACTTTTTTTTATAAACTTTTTTTTACTTTGTTATTATTACACATACACACACGCAGACACACACACACAATAACACATCTCACTACCGGTAATGTATATATATTGCGACGTCTTACGGCAGTAGTAGCCACACTTTCAAAATTTCTTGCGAAATTTTCTAGTTATTTTTTTTCTTCTTATTCCGCCAAACTTTGGACCGTATCTCCTCCCACAGCGTTGCCAGCACATGCGTAACAAATACATCAAAACGTGCGGCCTGATCGGGAATCGTGAGCTATGACTTTTCTAAGAGATTCGACCGGCCGTTTTCCCGAAAAGCGCGAAAGACGGCGAGAAATTGTCCCATTCACTTGAATGGAGTTTCGGCAAAAAAAACACTCATCTTTCTGCCCACAGTGACTCGCCATAATTTAACGTAGAGAAATGATTTAAAGTTTAAAACGTTGACAAAAGTCTGCAGTATATTTGCCCAATTGGGCATTTTTTGATAGCTAGCACAGTTTTCATGTAATTATTGTTCAAGTTTAGGAAAATTCTGGGACCATTTCAGAGTTTACAATGGGTGTGTATGGGGCAGGTTAGAGTGGTGATGTCATCGCTAGAGTGAGAATGATTTTTTTACTAACTCCTGTATTTGTATTTGTATTTTGCCATTCACTCCACAATATTTACTTTTGAGGCATAATTTATACATCAAAACGTAGGAAATATTGTGCTTGTGGTACACATGCATCGTGGAATCCAACAAACTTATACTTTTTTGTCAGCAAGCCTGAAAGCGACATGAAGTCCGGCCAACTGCTCCATCAACCGCCATGTTAATTCGAACCACAATTTTTTCTCATGACACAAACGTGAGCACTTTATAAACTGGATTTACGATCTCATTTCTAAATCCTTACAAATATTTAAGTAGACGGAAACGTTCTCAGAAGTCTCGTGCTTCTCATGATGACGTTATTTTCGCGATGGGATTCACGGTTGTCTGTCAAATACAATAGTTTGAAAGGTTGTTTTGTCATTAAATCAGCAGTCAAGTCTCCTCTCCTCTGCTCCGTCACACAGGTGTTTAAAGTTAGCTAATCAAGACTGCTACCATGGCAACAAGACACGCGCCCACAGACGCAGGAGGAACTGTCAGTTGGTCAGCTGACATCCTGACTGTGTGTGTGTCTAAGTGCGCGCGTGTGTGTGTGTGTCCTAGCAAGAAGTTAGCTTCTGTGTGTCTATGTGCGTGTGAACGGCCGCGCGTGCGCACGTAAACGGCCGCATGCAATTTCGCGTGCGCGCGCGTGAACGACCGTGCGCGCGCACGCGGTAATACGGTCACGTGCACTTTTTTTTTTTTTTTTTTTTTTTTTTTTTAAGTCAAGGAGTTGCTGATTCTTTTGAGATCAAGGACAATAGGACTTTTTTTTATAAACTTTTTTTTACTTTGTTATTATTACACATACACACACACACAATAACACATCTCACTACCGGTAATGTATATATATTGCGACGTCTTACGGCAGTAGTAGCCACACTTTCAAAATTTCTTGCGAAATTTTCTAGTTTGGTAATATTCTTGTACCCCTGATGACGTATCCTCATAACTTTCTTGACCTCTGACTTTTCCTCTGGCGCCACCAGCAGGTCAAAGTTTATATTAATCCAGTGATTTACGTCTGTCATCTACTCAATGGATTGTCATGGTTTCCAGATGATAAATCCTCATGACTTCGGCGATTCTCTTGACTTTCCTCTTGATGTTCATATTTGTGGGATTTCTTTATGTATTGTCATGAAATTTGCTAGAGATGTTCCTGGTCCCCAGATGATGGATCCTAATAACTTTGGTGATCTTTTGACTTTCCCTCTAGCGCCATCTGCAAGTCAAAGGTTACATTTATCAAGTGAAATATCTCACAACATCTACTTAATAGATTGTCACCAAATTCGTGGTTTCCAGATGATAGATCCTCATGATATTGATGATCCCCTTGACTTTCCTCTAGCGTCACCATGAGCTTCACATTTATGTTTTTTTTTACGTATTGCAATGCACATTTGGTAGAGAGGTTCCTGGTCCCCAGAGCATAATTTCTTATATATTTTTGTCATGGTTTCCAGATGATAAATCTTAATGACTTCGGTGATTCTCTTGACTTTCCCGTCACCATGATGTTCATATTTGTGGGATTTCTTTATGTATTGTCATGAAATTTGCTCGAGATGTTCCTGGTCCCCAGATGATGTATCCTAAAAACTTTAGTGATCTTTTGACTTTCCCTCTAGCACCATCTGCAAGTCAAAGGTTACATTTATCAAGTGAAACATCTACTTAATAGATTGTCACCAAATTCGTGGTTCCCAGATGATAAATCCTCATGACTTTGGTGACCCTTTTGACCTTTAGAGTCACCATGAGGTTCACATTTGTTGGGTTTGTTTATTATGTATTGCCATAAAATCTGGAAGAGGTGTTCATGGTCCCCAGGTGACTTTTCCTCTAGCGCCACCAGCAGGTTCACGTTTATGGTTTTAAAGTGAACTATCTCAACAACTATTGGATGGACGGCCATGACATTTGGCAGACACATTCATGTCCCTCGCAGGACGAACTGTAATAACTTTGGTGATGTTCTGACCTTTCATCTATAGCGCCACCAACAGGTCAAACTTTTAATTTGTCCAATACATTATAAAAAATCAGGACATTCCTAACACACTAAACTGAAGTAGTGCTAACTTATTAGCCTAACCTATTAGCAGATACATGTGAAACATTACACCAGCTTGTTAGCATTGTTAGCATCGAGCTCACAACTCAAAGGCCTGCAGACGTAGTTCTCGCTCTTCTGTGTACTCTGAGAAACCAAAGTGGACCATTGCACCCTCGTAGCTTTCACGCCCAATCAGCTTTTGTCATTAATTACTGTTTGCGCTGCTGTGAGTTGGCCTGACTCACTTACAGCGCACGGATGTGTAAGTGTGGGAAGCTTAAGCCCCGGGACTGTGGGTTTTTCTTGGCTTGTTCCTCTTGCTGAGAAATCCAAATGAGAGCTCTGCTTGTTCAGGAAGTGCTTCTTGCTTCTTTCTGGAATGAAACCCCTCCGCTGTTGAACTGTCATTGTTCTTCCATCGGCTGGCGTGACCAGAACGGTCTCACGGCTCTCGAAAGCATCAATGAAGGTCAGCGGCACGTCGAAATTCTAAGCAACTGAACTCGGAGACCTTCGCCTCTGTAATCTGGAAGCCGGAAAAAGTAGTTCTCTTTCAGCTCGGCGTGACATAACATGCTTAAAATATTATCACAGGGTAATTCAGATGTAATAAGTTTTGCATTTCTGAACTGGATTAAGCTTTGAAGGGGTTTAATTAGGAAGAGATAACAGGAACGCTGGCAAAAGAGGAGATTTGTGACGTCTATAATCCGAACGTTGTGTTCGACTGTAAAATGATTTTCAAGCATTCTGTTATACTTGTTACTGAATTATTGTAAAATACGGGATTTGTTTACTACTGCATGTATTCTTCTGTCTCCTCTAAATCCTCTTATATCATCATGCACATATATGTATATATTATATTCAGTTTAACAGATATTTATCTTTCTTTTAAGCTACTTTCTCTTACTCTCCCGGTGTATTTTTCTTCTTGTGCAGCTGGAAACTGATTTAAGGTCAGCGCTGCACAGATCAGATATTAGTATTAAATTATTGATACAGCAGAGTTATTGGTTTTATTATTATATCACCATCATTCTTTGTTCCTGCTTTCATCCGCTGCTCTCTTTCCTATTCAATTATTTACAAATCTATGTCATTTGAACCAAAAAGTTCTTCATTTCCTTTTCCATATCCTCACCTGTCCATCTATATTTGTGTCTCATCACCCCTCTGACCTCTGACCCCCTTCTCCCGCCCTCCCAGCAGGGACAAGGCCCGCCTGGCGACGGACTCGGAGCTGGACCAGGACCTCAGCGAGCGGCTGGGCCTGGACAGCAGCGACACGCTCACCAACGGCAGCCACCGAGCCGACGTGGCGGCGGCCCGGCGTTTGGCCAAGCGGCTCTTCAACCTGGACGGCTTCCGGAAGTCCGACGTGGCGCCCCACCTCAGCAAGAAGTGAGCGGCCCGGACGGGGGTTGTTTGTGCCTTTTTAAATGTCTGGGAAATTCTCAAAAAGTGTGAGGTTGTGTTGCCTCAACGCACACGTAGCGTAATCCTGCTTAGCGTAGCGTTAGCACCCACCGCTAACTACCTAGCACAACATTTAATAACTGTTTAATCTGCTATTACCTGTTATTACCTGCTTGGCCCAATTACCACTGCTGTGTCATTTCTATTAATTGTTCTACTTTTTTTGTTGTTGCCATTTACGTTTTCATAATTTTAATATATCCATAATATCCGGAAGATACGGAAGATACGAATGCTATTTAGAGAAAGAGTTTATTTCTTTGGGAATCATAGAGTAGTAATAATATTTCAACAACAACAGCTTTAATGCTTTAATGCGATTAGCACATCTACCATCAGTTATGTAATTATTAATAATGATTATCAATCGTACTAATACGGTATACAGCTCTCATTTTGACCAACATAATGATAAGAAGAAGAAGAAGAAGAAGAACTTTATTCATATAGCAGCGTGAAAAACAGAGTTTACAAAATGCTTTGACAGACAAAGCAACACAACATATGTATCTATTGTACAAGTACAATAGATGTAACAAGTAAACCATCTGTGTGTTACTACATATGTGTGTTACTACATCCGTGTGTTACTACATCCGTGTGTTACTACATCCGTGTGTTACTACATCCGTGTGTTACTACATCTATATTTGACTACATCTGTGTGTTACTACATCTATGTGTTACTACATCTGTGTGTTACTACATCTGTGTGTTACTACATCTGTGTTTTACTACATCTGTGTGTTACTACATCTGTGTTTTACTACATCTGTGTGTTACTACATCTGTGTTTTACTACATCTGTGTTTTACTACATCTGTGTGTTACTACATCTATATTTTACTACATCTGTGTGTTACTACATCTGTGTGTTACTACATCTATATTTTACTACATCTGTGTGTTACTACATCTGTGTGTTACTAGATCTGTGTGTTACTATATCTGTGTTTTACTACATCTGTGTTTTTCTACATCTGTGTGTTACTACATCTGTGTGTTACTACATCTGTGTGTTACTACATCTATATTTTACTACATCTGTGTGTTACTACATCTGTGTGTTACTACATCTATATTTTACTACATCTGTGTGTTACTACATCTATATTTTACTAGATCTGTGTTTTACTACATCTGTGTGTTACTAGATCTGTGTTTTTCTACATCTGTGTTTTTCTACATCTGTGTTTTTCTACATCTGTGTGTTACTACATCTGTGTGTTTCTACATCTGTGTTTTACTGCATCTGTGTGTTACTACATCTGTGTTTTACTGCATCTGTGTGTTACTACATCTGTGTGTTACTACATCTGTGTTTTACTGCATCTGTGTGTTACTACATCTGTGTTTTACTACATCTGTGTTTTTCTACATCTGTGTTTTTCTACATCTGTGTGTTTCTACATCTGTGTTTTACTGCATCTGTGTGTTACTACATCTGTGTTTTACTGCATCTGTGTGTTACTACATCTGTGTGTTACTAGATCTGTGTGTTACTACATCTGTGTTTTACTACATCTGTGTTTTTCTACATCTGTGTGTTACTACATCTGTGTGTTACTACATCTGTGTGTTACTACATCTATATTTTACTACATCTGTGTGTTACTACATCTGTGTGTTACTACATCTATATTTTACTACATCTGTGTGTTACTACATCTATATTTTACTACATCTGTGTGTTACTAGATCTGTGTGTTACTACATCTGTGTTTTACTGCATCTGTGTGTTACTACATCTGTGTTTTACTACATCTGTGTTTTTCTACATCTGTGTTTTTCTACATCTGTGTGTTACTACATCTGTGTGTTACTACATCTGTGTTTTACTACATCTGTGTTTTTCTACATCTGTGTTTTTCTACATCTGTGTGTTACTACATCTATATTTTACTACATCTGTGTGTTACTACATCTATATTTTACTACATCTGTGTTTTACTACATCTGTGTGTTACTACATCTGTGTTTTACTACATCTGTGTTTTTCTACATCTGTGTTTTTCTACATCTGTGTGTTACTACATCTGTGTGTTTCTACATCTGTGTGTTACTACATCTGTGTGTTTCTACATCTGTGTTTTACTGCATCTGTGTGTTACTACATCTGTGTTTTACTACATCTGTGTGTTTCTACATCTGTGTTTTACTGCATCTGTGTGTTTCTACATCTGTGTGTTACTACATCTGTGTGTTACTACATCTATATTTTACTACATCTGTGTGTTACTACATCTGTGTGTTACTAGATCTGTGTTTTACTACATCTGTGTTTTTCTACATCTGTGTTTTTCTACATCTGTGTGTTACTACATCTGTGTGTTTCTACATCTGTGTTTTACTGCATCTGTGTGTTACTACATCTGTGTTTTACTGCATCTGTGTGTTACTACATCTGTGTGTTACTACATCTGTGTTTTACTGCATCTGTGTGTTACTACATCTGTGTTTTACTACATCTGTGTTTTTCTACATCTGTGTTTTTCTACATCTGTGTGTTTCTACATCTGTGTTTTACTGCATCTGTGTGTTACTACATCTGTGTTTTACTACATCTGTGTTTTTCTACATCTGTGTTTTACTGCATCTGTGTGTTACTACATCTGTGTTTTACTGCATCTGTGTGTTACTACATCTGTGTGTTACTAGATCTGTGTGTTACTACATCTGTGTTTTACTACATCTGTGTTTTTCTACATCTGTGTGTTACTACATCTGTGTGTTACTACATCTGTGTGTTACTACATCTATATTTTACTACATCTGTGTGTTACTACATCTGTGTTTTACTGCATCTGTGTGTTACTACATCTGTGTGTTACTACATCTGTGTGTTACTAGATCTGTGTGTTACTACATCTGTGTTTTTCTACATCTGTGTTTTTCTACATCTGTGTGTTACTACATCTGTGTGTTACTACATCTGTGTGTTACTACATCTATATTTTACTACATCTGTGTGTTACTACATCTGTGTGTTACTACATCTATATTTTACTACATCTGTGTGTTACTACATCTATATTTTACTACATCTGTGTGTTACTACATCTGTGTGTTACTAGATCTGTGTGTTACTACATCTGTGTTTTACTGCATCTGTGTGTTACTACATCTGTGTTTTACTACATCTGTGTTTTTCTACATCTGTGTTTTTCTACATCTGTGTGTTACTACATCTGTGTGTTACTACATCTGTGTTTTACTACATCTGTGTTTTTCTACATCTGTGTTTTTCTACATCTGTGTGTTACTACATCTATATTTTACTACATCTGTGTGTTACTACATCTATATTTTACTACATCTGTGTTTTACTACATCTGTGTGTTACTACATCTGTGTTTTACTACATCTGTGTTTTTCTACATCTGTGTTTTTCTACATCTGTGTGTTACTACATCTGTGTGTTTCTACATCTGTGTGTTACTACATCTGTGTGTTTCTACATCTGTGTTTTACTGCATCTGTGTGTTACTACATCTGTGTTTTACTGCATCTGTGTGTTACTACATCTGTGTTTTACTACATCTGTGTGTTACTACATCTGTGTGTTACTACATCTGTGTGTTACTACATCTGTGTGTTACTACATCTGTGTTTTACTACATCTGTGTGTTACTACATCTGTGTGTTACTACATCTGTGTTTTACTACATCTGTGTGTTACTACATCTGTGTTTTACTACATCTGTGTGTTACTACATATGTGTGTTACTACATCTGTGTTTTACTACATCTGTGTGTTACTACATATGTGTGTTACTACATCTGTGTGTTACTACATCTGTGTGTTACTACATATGTGTTTTACTACATCTGTGTTTTACTACATCTGTGTGTTACTACATCTGTGTGTTACTACATCTGTGTGTTACTACATATGTGTGTTACTACATCTGTGTTTTACTACATCTGTGTGTTACTACATCTGTGTTTTACTACATCTGTGTGTTACTACATCTGTGTGTTACTACATCTGTGTTTTTCTACATCTGTGTGTTACTACATCTGTGTTTTACTACATCTGTGTGTTACTACATCTGTGTTTTTCTACATCTGTGTGTTACTACATCTGTGTGTTACTACATCTGTGTGTTACTACATCTGTGTGTTACTACATCTGTGTTTTACTACATCTGTGTGTTTCTACATCTGTGTGTTTCTACATCTGCTTTCTTGCCCTTTGCCGCCCGTCACTCTCGTCAGCTGCTTGCTGGTGCTGATGAGATAAAAAAGTGGGATTAAAGGGTTTCTGCACTTTCTGACACAAGCACCCCGGGAATCTCCTCCTCCTTAGTTTGTTGTTCTGTTTTCTCTTCCTGGCCTCCGGTCTGCTCTCCAGCTCCTCCACTGACAGAACTGAGCCCAACGCTTGATTGACATTGTTTTGGGTTCTTTGTTGTTTTTCGATCGCTATGTTCTTTTTTCTTATATATTTCTTCCTTATATGTTCTTTTTTCTTATATATTTCTTCCTTATATATTCTTTCCTCATATGTTCTTTCCTGTTTCCTTATATGTTCTTTCCTAATATGTTCTTTCCTTATATGTTCTTTTTTCTTATATAATTCTTCCTTATATGTTTTTTTTAAATATATTTCTTCCTTATGTATTCTTTTTTCTTATATATTTCCTCCTTATATGTTCTTTCCCTATATGTTCTTTCCTTATATGTTCTTTCCCTATATGTTCTTTCCTTATATGTTCTTTCCTCATATGTTTTTTCCTTATATGTTCTTTCCCTATATATTATTTCCTCATATGTGCCTTCCTCTTTTCTGATATGTTCTTTCCTCTTTTCTTATATGTTCTTTCCTAATATGTTCTTTCCCTATATATTATTTCCTCATATGTTCTTTCCTTATATGTTCTTTCCCTATGTGTTCTTTCCTAATTCATTATATGTTCTTTACTAATATGTTCTTTCCTCATATGTTCTTTCCTTATATGTTATTTCCTTATTCCTGATATGTTCTTTCCCTATATGTTCTTTCCTCATGTGTTCTTTCCTCATGTTCTTTCCCTATGTGTTCTTTCCTAATATGTTCTTTCCTTAAATGTTCTTTCCTTATGTTCTTTCCTAATATGTTCTTTTCCTATATGTTCTTTCCCTATATGTTCTTTCCTCATATGTTCTTTCCTTATATGTTTTTTCCTTATATGTTCTTTCCATATGTTACATGTTCTTTCCTCATATGTTCTTTCCATATATGTTACATGTTCTTTCCTCATATGTTCTTTCCATATATGTTACATGTTATTTCCCTATATGTTCTTTCCTTATTCCTTATATGTTGTTTCGTAATATGTTCTTTCCCTATATGTTCTTTCCTCATATGTTCTTTCCATGTATCTTACATGTTCTTTCCTCATATGTTCTTTCCATATATGTTCTTTCCTCATATGTTCTTTCCATGTATCTTACATGTTCTTTCCTCATATGTTCTTTCCATATATGTTACATGTTCTTTCCTCATATGTTCTTTCCCTATATGTTCTTTCCTCATATGTTCTTTCCATGTATCTTACATGTTCTTTCCTCATATGTTCTTTCCCTATATGTTCTTTCCTCATATGTTCTTTCCATGTATCTTACATGTTCTTTCCTCATATGTTCTTTCCCTATATGTTCTTTCCTCATATGTTCTTTCCATGTATCTTACATGTTCTTTCCTCATATGTTCTTTCCCTATATGTTCTTTCCTCATATGTTCTTTCCATGTATCTTACATGTTCTTTCCTCATATGTTCTTTCCCTATATGTTCTTTCCTCATATGTTCTTTCCATGTATCTTACATGTTCTTTCCTCATATGTTCTTTCCCTATATGTTCTTTCCTCATATGTTCTTTCCATGTATCTTACATGTTCTTTCCTCATATGTTCTTTCCATGTATCTTACATGTTCTTTCCTTATATGATCTTTCCCTATATGTTCTTTCCTCATATGTTCTTTTCCATCTTGTCCGTCTGTCCACAGTAATGACTTCAGTCGCATGGTAGCAGAAGAGTATCTGAGTTTCTTCAACTTCACCAGCCTCTCGATCGACCAGGCTTTGCGGTGAGAACGCACACCTTGTAATAACATATAATCCCCAAATATACGAAACATATTTCCAATGTTACGTGAAGACGAGACGCCACTTTGTTTAAATGTATTTCAGGCAAAACACTTAATTTTTTCATAAAAACAGAAGTATGGGTTCTCTCCACTGTTGAACGCTGCTCTCTAGAGGGCAGCGTTGGTGCTGCATTCAGACTGGAAGGACAGTTTGTACTGTCTACTCTACTGGAAGTATCTGTTTTGTTTTATTAGTTGTATTGATCCTGCGTCAACACACACTCACCTTCACATTCAAGAGGGGTAGTTAGCGTTTTCCTCAGAAGACGTTGATAAGCAGTTAGTACCTCGCAGTAAAGAAAGAAGGACTGAGATCATTACTAGTAAAGCAGTAATATTACAATATACCAGTACAAGTAAAAGTCCTGCATTCAAACAATACAATAAATGTGCTTTGAGTATCTAAATCAAAAGTACTCCTGTCACATATCTATATTACATATATTCAATATCATTATGGCTGTTATTATGCACATTCGTGAGTTGGAGCTAATTTAAACTTTGTTATATCTTGTTAGGTAGTTTATAGGTTTATACTGTAAGAAGGCATCATATTTTTTAACTATCTATATAAATGAAATGTAGTAAAAAAAAATATTAGAATATAGTAAAACATATTTTATTGAAGTAGAAGTAGCATGGAATATAAATACTCAAGTACAACACTTGAATAGATGAGATACTTTGTATTTCTTGCAACTAAATTACATTTGAGTCCATAAAAAATATAATTAGTAATTATATTAGGAACACAGTAGCTTCAAATGAAATACATCTTCATCTTCTGTGGTCACTTCACTCGTTGTGTTTCCTGGAATAGACCTCCTGACTGTGTGTGTGTGTGTGTGTGTGTGTGTGTGTGTGTGTGTGTGTGTGTGTGTGTGTGTGTGTGTGTGTGTGTGTGTGTGTGTGTGTGTGTGTGTGTCTGCAGGACTTTCCTGAAGCAGTTTGCCCTGATGGGCGAGACGCAGGAGAGGGAGCGGGTGCTGTCACACTTCTCTAAGCGTTACTTGAACTGCAACCCCAAAGCCATGCCGTCAGAGGGTGAGTGTCCTGGTTTAATACTCCCAGATAATCAACAGTTCATAGAAACATGTGATGTACAATAATAGTGAGGAATCTGCAGCTTCACAGGGAGCTGCTGTCACTCTTGTATTTGCACACAATCCGGTTTCATGTGATGACGAGTGAGAAAGAACGAAACTGAAAACCTCAATGAACAAAAAGACAAAAATAGTCGTGTCACCTCATGTCACGCAGTGGCTTCATGAAAGCGGTTGAAATTATTTTTACCAATCAGCCAGATCTATTTACCGTTTTATAATAATTAAATTGCAGACTTTAGTGTATCTGATGAGGATTAACAAGACATTCACATTGTTAAGTGAACACAGCATGAATGAAAACAGCATTGTTGACCACGTTTTGAGCTCATCTACATCGGAGGAATGCCACAATAACAGTGGGGGAGAGCGTGTGTTGACATATTGTATATCTATATATATGTATATGTGTATACATATATATATATATTTATATATATACATATGTGTGTGTGTGTTCATCCTGTAGATGCAGTTCACACTCTCACCTGCGCACTGATGCTGCTGAACACCGATCTGCACGGCCAGGTGAGTAACATCTGGTGACGTACATGTGCACAATCACATACATGTGCACGTACATGTGCACATTTGTAGTTTTAATGATGTATCAAACGCTCCTTCGAGCTGTTGTTAGGAAGTTAAATAATGATTAATAATGAATTAATAGTTATTTATTCAAGTTTCTCACCAAAACTACATTTCCGGTACTCATTTTCACAGAGCATCCTCAACGCATCATCATGTAACCTCCTGGTTCTCCGTTAGCGGTGTTGCTAACGTTACTAGCTCTCCTCCTGTTGGTTCTCCGTTAGCGGTGCTGCTAACGTTGCTAGCGCTCCTCCTGTTGGTTCTCCATTAGCGGTGTTGCTAATGTTGCTAGCTCTTAGCTCTCCTCCTGTTGGTTCTCTGTTAGCGGTGTTGCTAACGTTACTAGCTCTCCTCCTGTTGGTCTAAGCACTGATTGGTCTTTTACAAAGTCACATGATCAGTGATCAGAGACTAGAAACACATCCAGGATGTCCTGATCACATGATCTACTGGACACCGGAGGATAAAACTTTATTTACACCGTGATGGTTAACGTTAAACTGTGATAGAGGATCACATGTCGACAACAATCCGGCACACCACTAATGTGTGCGTACACACAAATAAACCAACAAATAAAACATGAAGTTTTAAAAGCATCCTTCACCTCAAATGCCATTTTTTATTCGCTCTGGAGTTTTGGGAGCGTGAGCGCCGGCCACCAGCTGATCTGCAGCTCGGCTACTGAGCTTCTTTCCCGTCCTCGTGAGCTACTTTGATAGTCAGAGCCTCCCTTTTGTAAATCTGGGCCAGTCCGCTCTGCTGCGGAGGAATGATTAATTGAAGTGGCTGTAGAGGTGAGAGGCTTCGACAGATGTGAGCAGATAAACTGTGAGTGCGATCATCATCACCACCAGGCTCAGCGTTTGGATTAACCCAGTCGTCATCCGCACAATGCCCAACCACAACGTGGCGTCTTCAGATTGCTTGTTTGACCCGACCGACAGGATGGAGTTCAGTTTAAAACTAGCGGAGCAAGGAGGAGCTGCACATTTTCATTTCTCTCTTTTTCCCAGAACATCGGGAAGAGGATGTCGTGCTCGCAGTTCATCGGCAACCTGGAAGGACTGAACGGCGGCCAAGATTTCCACAAGGATCTGCTTAAAGTAAGCTCCGGTCTAAAATAGCACACACACACACACACACACACACACACGCTGTCATGCACAGACACACATCTGAAGCGAGAGCGTCGTATTGTCCCTCCGATCTGTGCGACTGAGCCCGGCTGTCTGGCCCGCGCTCACAGCCAGCTGGCGCTCCAATTCATCTCCAGAGGCCTCCAATCAGAGGCCTGCCATTTCCTGGTTCACTCCAACTTAAACTGCTGTGTGATCTGGAGGCTGGGGGTCGTATCCAAACCCCCTTGGGGGCATTAGATCAGGCTATTAGCTTAACCCAGTGGAGTTGGGTTAAGCTAAACAGATCGTGAGCCTTCAGACCGGGGTTCAGGCGGAGGCCCCGGTAACCCAATCAGCGCGGGACGATGCCGCTGATTAGTTTTGTCTGCAGAGCGGTCCGTCAACATGCCGCAGGGCGCCCGGAGTTCACGTCAACAAGTTGTAATGGGGTATTTATAATGCATGAGCGAGAGAGAGAGAGAGAGCCTTGTGACCGCGAGCCAAAGAAACAGACGTGCGTTAGCTTATTTCTTTCTTATTTTTTCTTAACGCTCGTGTACGTCCAGGTCTCTTCAGTCACGCCTTCCACTTTCAACAAGCTCTTTTATTCTCCCCCTCGCCCTCAAGCTGCACTCTGCACTCTCTTTTCTCTCTCTCTCCTTTCTCTGAGTCTCTAAATGTTCGGCTGACTCTCGCTCCCCATCTCGTGTTTTAAGCTGCCGATGCAGTTTCAATCTCCATCTGCGGACCGCGAGTCTCGCCGCCACCTTCGTCGTGATTCTACTCAATCAGGTCAAACCTGAAGGCCAGTCTGTCTGAACGCATTGAAAGAGTCATGAGGAGGAGGAGGAGGAGGAGGAGGAGGAGGAGGAGGAGGAGGGAGAGACTCTCGTAGTGAAGAAGAGACGGCAGCTAATGTCATGATTGACAGCCCCAAACAATCACGGCGAGGAAATTATGAGTGAGTGTGCACGAGGAGCGAATGGCAGATGAATGCGAAATATACTAAAAATATTCGATGTATTGAAGCCATGAAGGCGATTTTGCATCCAATGAACAGGAAGTGACTTTATTAGGACTGAGGAGGAGCCATCTACATCTCTGGTGTCGACCTGTCAATCACCTTGTAGCCCCGCCCCTAAAGCATCCCCTGCTTTATGGTCTGTTTGACTCTAAATGACCATAATTTACTAAATGAACATCATGCTGTATTGAAGAAGACTTGAAACTAGAGATTGAGACATAAACTCATGTTTACAATGTTTACTGAGGGAATACATCAAGAGAGAAGTAGAGTCATTTATATAGACTTCTATACAACCAGAGGAGTCGCCCCCTGGTGGTCAGGAGAGAGAATGCAGCTTTAACACATGAAGCATATACTTCTATACAACCAGAGGAGTCACCCCCTGGTGGTCAGGAGAGAGAATGCAGCTTTAACACATGAAGCATAGACTTCTATACAACCAGAAGAGTCGCTCCCTGGTGGTCAGGAGAGAGAATGCAGCTTTACCACATGAAGCATAGACTTCTATACAACCAGAGGAGTCACCCCCTGGTGGTCAGGAGAGAGAATGCAGCTTTAACACATGAAGCATAGACTTCTATACAACCCCCTGGTGGTCAGGAGAGATAATGCAGCTTTAACACATTCAGTTGGATGCAATCTGCAGCCTCACCACTAGATGCTGCTATATCTGACACACTGCTCTTTTAAGTACTCAAGTTACATAACAAAAAGAAGGTCAAATAACTCAACATTGACTTTTGGATTCACACGGGTCGAAAATAGCGGTCTCCTGGGTGAAGTGTGTTTGACCAGTCCTCCCACCCCGACCTCCTCCCTTTAGAGCTCTTCATACCACTTCACTTGCCCTTCTAAGCGGCAGCATGTGGGTTACATATACCAAGGATGAATGACATCACTGATACACTCAACCGGTCGCATGTTAGCGAGCTACTTTTGCTCAGTCACACTTGGCAGTCAGCAGGTGTAAATATTTAACAACTATTCTCAGAAGAACTAGTTTTTGTGATGCAACCTATTTAGATTAAAGCATATATCTCCCCTTAGTGCCCTTTCCTTGTTTATGCCTCTCCTCCCTCTATATCTCTCCACCATTTCCTGCTACTAAATAACTGCCATTCCTCCCTTCATCTTCATTTCCTCAGCTCATTCTCTTTCTTTCCCATTTCCTCTTCGGGGCCTGGTATCTGTGTTTGTTTGTGCAGTAAATACGTTAGAACCCCCTCGCTCTGTCTCATTCTGCACCACAACAACAACACACTATTGTGTACCTCACACATTGTCCCAGCACTTGTTTCAACAGCATCATCCCGTTGTCCTTCACATCTTTGCTTCGTCTCTCCGTCCTTCTGTCCCTCTTTCCGTTCCTCATCTCTCAGTTTGAAGTTCAGAAAATAATCATTTTCCTCTGTCTAGTTATTCGTTTATTCTTAAAAAAAAATTGCATCGAGATGTTTATTATTATTATCTGTCCCTACATCTGTATCTGTAGTGTTTAACTGTACATGACAACAACACGTCATTAAAACAAAAACACGTTTTTTTGTTTGTTTGAGGGTTTACAAGGTTGAAAAAAAGAGTACCGTAAAAGTCGGGTTACGAGCCGCTACTACCTTCGGTCAGTGTCCCCGTTAGCTCCCCGCTGTAGCCAGTTGGGGCTCCTGTTAGCGCTCCGTTACTTCCCCGCTAACTTCCGCTAGCTCTTCCGGGAGCTAGCAGCAGCTATTGAAGAATATCTTGATCCGATACTAGATTGCACAGCAGCTGCGTTTCTTTTTTCTTTCTTTTTTAGCAATGCTAGCGACGTAGCTGCCAATGGGTTGCTATGAAAGCTAGTTGCGACATTAATCGTCCCCAGAGGATGAACCATGAATGATTTTGACTTTTCCTCCAGCGCCGCCGGCAGTTTTGTGCTTTTGCGCTTCTGCGTAAAAACACATCGGAAACCACTGGATGTGGTTCAGATCATCATGGTGCCCAGAGGATGAACCGCAATGACTATGAAGGGGATCCTGTGTTGTAGCTCCACCTTTTCTTTACAAGACGACGACTATACACAGAGCAGAATTCCCCTCATTTTAATGTCACATTTCACAAAGACAAACATGTACACACAGTTGGATTGAAGTCGGAGCTCTGCATTAATGTGACGCACAAAGCAGCGTGATTATTTAATGTGGAAGCCGCGCTCTGAGGGACAGGAAGCACTGCTGCGCCCTGAAGCTGAGACAGAAATCAGCTGCCTGGTGAACTGGAAAATAATGAGAGGAGCTTTCTATCCCCACGACTCCCGCTGCCACCTCCGTCCCTCAGGTATCCAGCCTTTCATCATCAATTAGTTCCTTTCTTTCTGTGTTTTCTTTTGTTGCTTTCTAGCTTTTCCTTTTGCTTCAATAACTCTCTAGATTTTTTCCCCCACTGATTCTTCCTCTCGCCCTCAATTATTCCGTCTCTCGGCCTCTTTTGATGGAACCTTGTGATATGTTTCCTATTACCGGCACAATGGAGGAGCAGAATGGAGCGATCTCCACTGAGCGTGTGACGCTTTGGCTTCAAAACCCTTTCATACGCTTTTCCATCGCGCCGACGTAACTCTTATCTTTTTACGTCAACGTTCTTCGTAGCTGGGTGGGGAGAGTACAGCGGCTGCAAAGGCTCCGAAAGCAGTGAGAGGGGAGCAAAATTGTTAAGTTGCAGGATGGAAAACCCAAAGAAATGAGCTGAAAAAAGCTTTAAGCTCCTTCAAGCGGAGGGAAACTGCATGTTGGTCATTTTATCCATTGCTACTAAAAACATATTGATTGCAGCTGCTTAAAACAATAAAGGTATATATACTTTATATACTATATACAGTATACTTATATAGCGTTCACACCAAATGCGAAGCCAACTTTTGACACACAAAGTCAATGCAAAGACGCGAATAAACACAAATTCGGGCCGGATGCCGCGAATGACACGAAAACGCAGAATTTGCGTCATTTCGCGAGAAATTCACACGGCTCTGTGTCGAAAGACTCTCTCCTGCAGTCATTACTGACGTCCTGACATCATATTAGTACAGAGACGGGACACAACTATGAGTATAACTGCATGTGTATCAACCATATCGTCTGCGGTGAGCAGCTACATTGTTAGCATAGCCTAGCACCGATCCATCCAAACTCCATTCAGAAAACAAGCATTTTAAAAGTTGTCCGCTTGTTGTCTTTTTACGCATCTGCATCAATAGGTAGTTAATTCGCCGTCCCTTTAATCTGTTTAATGCATTTAAATCACATCAGAAATCTGTTTATTTTGGCTTCATGCTGCTGCAGTCCACCAGCAGTCAAGTGGTTTACTGGAAACGGTGACGACAGCTTGGTTTTCCCCGAGCGCCTCCGGGTGAAGTCATGAACCCGGAGACGACGGCATTTGGTTTTCCAACGTATCCGTGACCTTCACGACATGTGCACAGCAGCAGTAGAGATGACATGTTGGTCTTAACGAGGAGGGAATGGAGGACTCCATTTTGTTTGGTTGATGCCCTGAACATGTATAGTTTCCAGTGGATTTCCGTTGAGTTTTACATTAAATTGAATTAAACGTTGTTAAAATATAAAAATGGGAGTATGATTGAGCCGAGCCGACGGGTGTTCACGTCCCACCGGCAGCAGGATGGATGGAGGTCGGGCAGAGTGCGCTGTACATACACAACGCACGTGTCCGGTCCAGTGCTGATGCTTGTTTATCTCAATCAGCGTGTTCTCGTTTCCAGGGTTCATAACGAGGCAATAAACTATCTTAATGCCCTCCAGAGGATCATTTCCTCCAAACACCAGACTGCCAGTCAGCGGAGGTGTGACAGGCTGCTTATAATCTGAGCACAGAAGCCTGCAGTCAACAACTCGGGGAAAACATTCTCTTTAAATCACAAACCTGTTCTATGCAAAGTAGATTATTCTGCTTCATTACAGCCCGGCTCTTATCTTCTAATGACGTTGTATGAACCAAACTGGGAACACGGTGACATCCGTTATAAAAGGTCAGACGAGGAGAGCCGAGACTGGTCAGATATCCCGGTTATTAAACACAGAAGACATGCTGTGTAATTCCTCCACTTCTATATTCTAGATGGTTCTTTCTTCGCTTGCTTCCTCATTTCCGTCAAGGACTTTGTCAGCTGTTTTTTTTTTTGCAGCACTGCAGTGTTTTGGAGCTCCATAACTGATGAGTGGTTGACTGTTTTGGGCAATTACAACGAAAAAATAAATGATTAAGACCCGTGGTCCCAACGCCACAATAAGCTTTTAAGCTTTCATAACCACCTCATGCTCCTTCGCACCGGCATAGCAAGCACAGCTCCCTGCAGCTCCTATAGCTCCATATAGCTCCTATAGCTCCATATAGCTCCTATAGCTCCATATATCTTATAGCTTATAGCTCCCTACAGCTCACTACAGCTCCTGCAGCTCCCTACAGCTCCTACAGCTCCCTACAGCTCCATATAGCTCCTGCAGCTCCCTATAGCTCCTACAGCTCCCTACAGCTCCATACATCTCCCTATAGCTCCTGCAGCTCCCTATAGCTCCTGCAGCTCCCTATAGCTCCTGCAGCTCCCTATAGCTCCATACATCTCCCTATAGCTCCTGCAGCTCCCTATAGCTCCTACAGCTCCTGCAGCTCCCTACAGCTCCATATAGCTCCTACAGCTCCATACATCTCCCTATAGCTCCATACATCTCCCTATAGCTCCTGCAGCTCCATACATCTCCCTATAGCTCCTGCAGCTCCCTACAGCTCCTCCAGCTCCCTACAGCTCCATACATCTCCCTATAGCTCCTGCAGCTCCCTATAGCTCCTGCAGCTCCCTATAGCTCCTGCAGCTCCCTATAGCTCCATACATCTCCCTATAGCTCCTGCAGCTCCCTATAGCTCCTACAGCTCCTGCAGCTCCCTACAGCTCCATACATCTCCCTATAGCTCCTGCAGCTCCTGCAGCTCCCTATAGCTCCTGCAGCTCCCTACAGCTCCATACATCTCCCTATAGCTCCTGCAGCTCCTGCAGCTCCCTATAGCTCCTGCAGCTCCCTACAGTTCCATACATCTCCCTATAGCTCCTGCAGCTCCCTACAGCTCCATACATCTCCCTATAGCTCCTGCAGCTCCCTATAGCTCCTGCAGCTCCCTATAGCTCCTACATCTCCCTATAGCTCCTGCAGCTCCCTATAGCTCCTACATCTCCCTATAGCTCCTGCAGCTCCCTATAGCTCCATACATCTCCCTATAGCTCCTGCAGCTCCCTATAGCTCCTACAGCTCCTGCAGCTCCCTACAGCTCCATACATCTCCCTATAGCTCCTGCAGCTCCTGCAGCTCCCTATAGCTCCTGCAGCTCCCTATAGCTCCTGCAGCTCCCTACAGCTCCATACATCTCCCTATAGCTCCTACAGCTCCATACATCTCCCTATACATCTCCCTATAGCTCCTACATCTCCCTACAGCTCCATACATCTCCATATAGCTCCTGCAGCTCCATACATCTCCCTATAGCTCCTACAGCTCCATACATCTCCCTATAGCTCCATACATCTCCCTATAGCTCCTACAGCTCCCTATAGCTCCTACAGCTCCCTACAGCTCCATACATCTCCCTATAGCTCCTGCAGCTCCTGCAGCTCCCTATAGTTCCATACATCTCCCTATAGCTCCTACAGCTCCCTACAGCTCCATACATCTCCCTATAGCTCCTGCAGCTCCTGCAGCTCCCTACAGCTCCATACATCTCCCTATAGCTCCATACATCTCCCTATAGCTCCTACATCTCCCTATAGTTCCATACATCTCCCTATAGCTCCTACATCTCCCTATAGCTCCATACATCTCCCTATAGCTCCTGCAGCTCCTGCAGCTCCCTATAGTTCCATACATCTCCCTATAGCTCCTACAGCTCCCTACAGCTCCATACATCTCCCTATAGCTCCTGCAGCTCCTGCAGCTCCCTACAGCTCCATACATCTCCCTATAGCTCCTGCAGCTCCTACAGCTCCCTACAGCTCCATACATCTCCCTATAGCTCCTGCAGCTCCCTACAGCTCCATACATCTCCCTATAGCTCCTGCAGCTCCTACAGCTCCCTACAGCTCCATACATCTCCCTATAGCTCCTGCAGCTCCTGCAGCTCCCTATAGTTCCATACATCTCCCTATAGCTCCTACAGCTCCCTACAGCTCCATACATCTCCCTATAGCTCCTGCAGCTCCTGCAGCTCCCTACAGCTCCATACATCTCCCTATAGCTCCATACATCTCCCTATAGCTCCTACATCTCCCTATAGTTCCATACATCTCCCTATAGCTCCTACATCTCCCTATAGCTCCATACATCTCCCTATAGCTCCTGCAGCTCCTACATCTCCCTATAGCTCCATACATCTCCCTATACCTCCATACATCTCCCTATACCTCCATACATCTCCCTATAGCTCCTACATCTCCCTATAGCTCCATACATCTCCCTATAGCTCCTGCAGCTCCTGCAGCTCCCTATAGTTCCCTGCAGCTCATACAGCTCCTGCAGAATGTGAGGCTCTGGCTGCCGGCCCAAGCGAGTGCTTTAGAGGAAACTTTCCTTCTTTATTGTGAGGCTCAGCGATGCAGAGGTTTGCACTCTTCTCTCTCTCTCCCTCTCTCTCCTCAGCACCGCTCAGGGCTTACAGCTTGAAGTGGGAGCTAATGATGCTCTGAAGTAGGTTACCAGCCCGCATTAGAGCATGGAGAACAAATTCTGCTGAAATGAAAATGTTGTATGGCTCAATCGAGACGCCCCGCTCTTCAAACAGTAATTAGGCGCTGATGTTATCGATCGCGCGGCAGCATTGACGGCGAAGAGACGGATGACTTATTTGACGGTTTTGGAAGTGTAAGGGGGAGAAATCTTTTCTTTGAATGTGACGCTGCTGTTTCAGGAAGCAGCTATTCATCACTGGTTTACACATTCAGAGTACAGAGAGGGAATATCACTGTAAAACCATAATATTCTTGATGTTGGGGTCACAAACGTACGTTTCTTCAGGCTTTAAGTCCTGTACTGAAGTACAAAGTTGAGGTACTTGTACCACTTTCTACCTTTACTCTACTACTTGGTACTTTTTATTGCACTACACTAAAGCTTTAGCTACTTTACAAATTAAGATTGTGCACACAAAAAATGTGGAAATATAAAACTACAGCAGAAAAAAAAAAATCTTAATAATTTAAATATTTTTGTGTCAAGTTGAGGCATGGTTGGTTGGACTAAACAAACATTGTAAAGGTGTCACTTTGGGTTCTGGTGTAAGTTTTTCCCAAACCAATCAATCAATCGATTATTGGAGAAAATTTTCATCAGATTAATCCATAATGAAAATAATCATTATTCTCAATTAAACCCTGCTTTTACATTTACATATCAGATAAAATATATCAAAGTCAAAGTCAAAGTCAGTTTTATTTGTCACTTCTTCCATATTGTGCAAACATACAGAAGACCTGAAATTATGTTTCTCTACTGTCTGAAAATAAAGTGAATCGTGCAACATTTAAAAGAAAGTAAAAAATAGACAACATATAACATATAAACATATAAACTAGACAACATATAAACATATAAACAACATATAAATATCAAATATATATCATATCATTACAATAATAGATGATGCTTTTACTTCTAATACTTCTAATACTTTACTACATTTTCAATGCAGTTTTTTTTTACTTGTACCAGAGTATTTTCGCAGTGTGGTATTAGTACTTTCTCTGAAGTAAAGGATCTGGTTGTCCTCTCCGAGCACGGCTGCTCGAACACTCAGCAGAAAAATCCATTTTTAACAAAACATTTTGTCTATTTTCACTCCGGAGTTGAACAACTTCCTTCTGTCCTCTCGTCCTCCTCCGTGTGAGAGAGTTATGTTGCTTTATTCACGCTGGACGACCGTCACCTTAAACGCTCTGAAAAAATAATGAACGCTCTTCTTTACAAACCGTCTCTGCTGCATGTGTGTCAATACCAAAACAAACGCTCCATTTCCTTCTCTTTGTTTGTTAGAAACTACAGTGAACCGACAAGAAAGATCTTTTCTTTACATACAAGAACAATAAATCAATGTCAATTATTTTCATTTATTCTGACATAATAATAAAAAAAAAACAAGAAGAGTGTCGATAGGGAGCAGAACCGATAATAAGAGTACAAGCATTGATAAAAAGATGAAAAGATCTGAGCTCAAAGAAGTGGAACGAGAATCTGTGATATCACAGAGTCCAGCAGCTAAAATATAACAATATAATATAACAACATAAGACTTTGGCCATTTCAAAACTAAATAAAACAGGTTGTGC
>JBAMJR010000228.1:260000-262426 GCA_038501785.1 Myoxocephalus aenaeus | reverse complement strand
CCTCTTCTTCCTCTCTTCCTCTCTTCTCTTTCCTCTTCTTCCTCTCTTCCTCTTCTTCCTCTCTCCTCCTCTTCCTCTTCTTCCGCTCCTCCTCTTCCTCCTCTTCGTCTCCTCTCCTCTTCTTCTCTTCTCTCCTCCTCCTCCTCTTCTCCTCTCCCTCCTCCTCTTCCCTCTTCTTTCCTCTCGTCCTCATCTTCCTCTCCTGCTCTCCTCTTCTTCCTCTCCTCCTACTCCTCCTCTTCCTCGTCTCCTCGTCCTCCTCTCTCCTCCTCCTCTTCCTCCTCCTCCTCCTCCTCTCCATCCTCCTCCTCTTCTCCTCCTCTTCTCTTATTCTCTCCTCCTCGTCCTCATCTTCTCCTCCTCCTCCGCATCTTCCTCTCCTCCTCCTCAGCCTCGTCCTCCTCCTCCTCGATCTCATCTCATCCTCCTCTCTCTTCCTCATCCTCCATCTCCTCTACTCTCCTCCTCTGACCTCCTCTCCTCATTCCTCCTCCTCCTCTCTACTCCTCTTCCTCTCCTCCTCTCCTCCTCCTCCTCCTCTCCTCCTCCTCCTCCTCCCCTTCTCTTCCTCTCCTCCTCTCCTCTTCCTCTTCCTCTCCTCCTCCTCGTCCTCTTCTTCCTCTCCTCCTCTCCTCTTCTCCTCTCTCCTCTTCTTCCTCCTCCTCCTCCTCTTCCTCTTCTCCTCCTCTCTCCTCCTTCCTCTCCTCCTCTTCCTCTTCTCCTCTCCTCTCACTCCTCCTCCTCTTCTCTCCTCCTCCTCCACCTCATCTCCTCCTCCCTCGTCCTCTTCTTCCTCTCCTCCTCCTCTTCTACTCCTCCTCCTCCTCTTCCTCCTCTTCTTCCTCCTCCTACTCCTCCTCTTCCTCTTCTTTCTCTCATCCTCCTCACCTTCTCCACCTCCTCTTCCTCTTCTTCCTCTCTCCTCTTCTCCTCTCCTCCTCGTCCTCCTTCTCTCCTCCTCGCCTCCTCTTCCTCTCCTCCTCGTCCTCTTCTTCCTCTCCTCCTCCTCTTCCTCTCATCCTCTTCTCCTCCTCCTCCTCATCCTCTTCTTCCTCTCCTCCTCCTCCTCCTCTTCTTCCTCTCCTCTCCTACTCTTCCTCTCTCCTCCTCTTCCTCTTCTTCCTCTCCTCCTCTCTCCTCTTCCTCCTTCTCTCTTCCTCCTCTTCCTCTCTTCCTCTCCTCCTCTTCTTCCTCCTCCTCCTTCTTCCTCTCTCCTCCTCCTCACTATCTCTCCTCTCTCCTCCTCCTCTCTCCTCTTCCTCTCCTCCTCCTCCTTCTTCCTCTTCCTACTCCCTCCTCCTCCTCCTCCTTCTCATCCTCTCCTCCTCCTCCTCTTCCTCTCTCCTCTCCTCCTCTCTCCTCCTCCTCTCCTCCTCCTCCTCTTCTCTCTACTCCTCCTCTCTCCTCCTCTTCTCTCCTCCTCCTCCTCCTCCTCCTCTACTCCCCTCCTCCTCCTCTCCTCCTCCTCCTCTCCTCTCCTCTCCTCCTCCTCCTCCACTCCCTCCTCTCCTCTCCTCCTCTCCTCCTCCTCCTCCTCCTCTACCTCCTCCTCTCCTCTCCTCCTCTCCCTCCACTCCTCCTCTCCTCCTCATCCTCCTCTCACCTCTCCTCCTCCTCTCCTCTCCTCCTCTCCTCCTCCTCTCCTCCTCCTCTCCTCCTCCTCCTCCTCCTCCTCTCCTCCTCATCCTCTCCTCCTCCTCCTCCTCCTCCTCACCTCCTCCTCCTCCTCCTCTCCTCCTCTCACCTCCTCCTCCACCTCTCCTCCTCCTCCTCCTCCTCCTCTTCCTCTCCTCCTCCTCCTCTTCCTCTCCTCTTCCTCTCCTCCTCATCCTCTCCTCCTCCTCCTCCTCCTCCTCCTCCTCTCCTCCTCCTCGTCCTCTTCTTCCTCTCTCCTCTTCTTCCTCTCCTCCTCCTCTTCCTCTTCTCCTCTCCTCCTCCTCCTCTTCCTCTTCTCCTCTCGTCCTCTTCTTCCTCTCCTCCTCCTCTTCCTCTTCTTCCTCTCCTCCTCCTCCTCTTCCTCTTCTTCCTCTCCTCCTCCTCCTCCTCTTCTCCTCCTCCTCGTCCTCTTCTTCCTCTCCTCCTCTTCCTCTTCTTCCTCTCCTCCTCTCACCTCCTCCTCCTCTTCCTCTCCTCTCCTCCTCTCCTCCTCCTCCTCTCTCTCATCCTCCTCTCCTCCTCTTCCTCTCTTCCTCTCTACCTCCTCTCCTCCTCTCTCCTCCTCTCCTCCTCCTCCTCCTCCTCCTCCTCTCCTCCTCCTCCTCCTCCTCCTCCTCTCCTCCTCCTCCTCTCCTCTCTCCTCTCCTCCTCCTCCTCTTCCTCATCTTCCTCTCCTCCTCCTCCTCCTCTCCTCCTCCTCCTCCTCCTCTTCCTCTTCTTCCTCTCCTCCTCTTCCTCTCCTCCTCTCCTCCTCTCCTCCTCTTCCTCCT
>JBAMJR010000228.1:245000-255000 GCA_038501785.1 Myoxocephalus aenaeus | reverse complement strand
TACCTGTCTGTCTGTTTACCTGTCTGACTGTCTGTCTACCTGTCTGTCTGTGACCTGTCTGTCTGTTCACCTGTCTGTCTGTTTACCTGTCTGTCTGTCTGTGACCTGTCTGTCTGTGACCTGTCTGTCTGTTTACCTGTCTGTCTGTCTGTCTACCTGTCTGTCTGTGACCTGTCTGTCTGTTTACCTGTCTGACTGTCTGTCTACCTGTCTGTCTGTGACCTGTCTGTCTGTGACCTGTCTGTCTGTCTGTGACCTGTCTGTCTGTTTACCTGTCTGTCTGTCTGTCTACCTGTCTGTCTGTGACCTGTCTGTCTGTCTGTTTACCTGTCTGTCTGTGACCTGTCTGTCTGTCTGTGACCTGTCTGTCTGTGACCTGTCTGTCTGTCTGTTTACCTGTCTGTCTGTGACCTGTCTGTCTGTCTGTGACCTGTCTGTCTGTGACCTGTCTGTCTGTCTACCTGTCTGTCTGTTTACATGTCTGACTGTCTGTCTACCTGTCTGTCTGTGACCTGTCTGTCTGTTCACCTGTCTGTCTGTTTACCTGTCTGTCTGTCTGTGACCTGTCTGTCTGTGACCTGTCTGTCTGTCTGTGACCTGTCTGTCTGTCTGTCTACCTGTCTGTCTGTGACCTGTCTGTCTGTGACCTGTCTGTCTGTGACCTGTCTGTCTGTCTGTGACCTGTCTGTCTGTGACCTGTCTGTCTGTGACCTGTCTGTCTGTTTACCTGTCTGACTGTCTGTCTACCTGTCTGTCTGTGACCTGTCTGTCTGTCTACATGTCTGTCTGTGACCTGTCTGTCTGTGACCTGTCTGTCTGTCTGTGACCTGTCTGTCTGTTTACCTGTCTGTCTGTCTGTCTACCTGTCTGTCTGTGACCTGTCTGTCTGTCTGTTTACCTGTCTGTCTGTGACCTGTCTGTCTGTCTGTGACCTGTCTGTCTGTGACCTGTCTGTCTGTCTGTGACCTGTCTGTCTGTCTGTCTACCTGTCTGTCTGTGACCTGTCTGTCTGTTTACCTGTCTGACTGTCTGTCTACCTGTCTGTCTGTGACCTGTCTGTCTGTGACCTGTCTGTCTGTCTGTGACCTGTCTGTCTGTTTACCTGTCTGTCTGTCTGTCTACCTGTCTGTCTGTGACCTGTCTGTCTGTCTGTTTACCTGTCTGTCTGTGACCTGTCTGTCTGTCTGTGACCTGTCTGTCTGTGACCTGTCTGTCTGTCTGTTTACCTGTCTGTCTGTGACCTGTCTGTCTGTCTGTGACCTGTCTGTCTGTTTACATGTCTGACTGTCTGTCTACCTGTCTGTCTGTGACCTGTCTGTCTGTTTACCTGTCTGACTGTCTGTCTACCTGTCTGTCTGTGACCTGTCTGTCTGTTCACCTGTCTGTCTGTTTACCTGTCTGACTGTCTGTCTACCTGTCTGTCTGTGACCTGTCTGTCTGTTTACCTGTCTGACTGTCTGTCTACCTGTCTGTCTGTGACCTGTCTGTCTGTTCACCTGTCTGTCTGTTTACCTGTCTGTCTGTCTGTGACCTGTCTGTCTGTCTGTGACCTGTCTGTCTGTCTGTGACCTGTCTGTCTGTCTGTCTACCTGTCTGTCTGTGACCTGTCTGTCTGTGACCTGTCTGTCTGTGACCTGTCTGTCTGTGACCTGTCTGTCTGTGACCTGTCTGTCTGTTTACCTGTCTGACTGTCTGTCTACCTGTCTGTCTGTGACCTGTCTGTCTGTCTACATGTCTGTCTGTGACCTGTCTGTCTGTGACCTGTCTGTCGGTCTGTGACCTGTCTGTCTGTCTGTGACCTGTCTGTCTGTTTACCTGTCTGTCTGTCTGTCTACCTGTCTGTCTGTGACCTGTCTGTCTGTCTGTTTACCTGTCTGTCTGTGACCTGTCTGTCTGTCTGTGACCTGTCTGTCTGTGACCTGTCTGTCTGTTTACCTGTCTGTCTGTGACCTGTCTGTCTGTGACCTGTCTGTCTGTCTGTGACCTGTCTGTCTGTCTGTGACCTGTCTGTCTGTTTACCTGTCTGTCTGTCTGTGACCTGTCTGTCTGTGACCTGTCTGTCTGTTTACCTGTATGTCTGTGACCTGTCTGTCTGTGACCTGTCTGTCTGTCTGTTTACCTGTCTGTCTGTTTACCTGTCTGTCTGTTTACCTGTCTGTCTGTGACCTGTCTGTCTGTGACCTGTCTGTCTGTCTGTGACCTGTCTGTCTGTCTGTTTACCTGTCTGTCTGTTTACCTGTCTGTCTGTCTACCTGTCTGTCTGTGACCTGTCTGTCTGTGACCTGTCTGTCTGTTTACCTGTCTGTCTGTTTACCTGTCCGTCTGTGACCTGTCTGTCTGTCTGTGACCTGTCTGTCTGTTTACCTGTCTGTCTGTTTACCTGTCTGTCTGTCTGTCTGTTCACCTGTCTGTCTGTCTGTGACCTGTCTGTCTGTTCACCTGTCTGTCTGTCTGTGACCTGTCTGTCTGTCTGTGACCTGTCTGTCTGTGACCTGTCTGTCTGTTTACCTGTCTGTCTGTCTGTGACCTGTCTGTCTGTGACCTGTCTGTCTGTCTGTGACCTGTCTGTCTGTGACCTGTCTGTCTGTGACCTGTCTGTCTGTCTGTGACCTGTCTGTCTGTGACCTGTCTGTCTGTGACCTGTCTGTCTGTTTACCTGTCTGTCTGTGACCTGTCTGTCTGTGACCTGTCTGTCTGTCTGTGACCTGTCTGTCTGTCTGTGACCTGTCTGTCTGTGACCTGTCTGTCTGTCTACCTGTCTGTCTGTTTACATGTCTGACTGTCTGTCTGTGACCTGTCTGTCTGTGACCTGTCTGTCTGTGACCTGTCTGTCTGTGACCTGTCTGTCTGTGACCTGTCTGTCTGTCTACCTGTCTGTCTGTTTACCTGTCTGACTGTCTGTCTGTGACCTGTCTGTCTGTGACCTGTCTGTCTGTCTACCTGTCTGTCTGTGACCTGTCTGTCTGTCTACCTGTCTGTCTGTTTACCTGTCTGACTGTCTGTCTACCTGTCTGTCTGTGACCTGTCTGTCTGTTCACCTGTCTGTCTGTTTACCTGTCTGTCTGTCTGTGACCTGTCTGTCTGTGACCTGTCTGTCTGTTTACCTGTCTGTCTGTCTGTCTACCTGTCTGTCTGTGACCTGTCTGTCTGTTTACCTGTCTGACTGTCTGTCTACCTGTCTGTCTGTGACCTGTCTGTCTGTGACCTGTCTGTCTGTCTGTGACCTGTCTGTCTGTTTACCTGTCTGTCTGTCTGTGACCTGTCTGTCTGTGACCTGTCTGTCTGTCTGTGACCTGTCTGTCTGTCTGTCTACCTGTCTGTCTGTGACCTGTCTGTCTGTGACCTGTCTGTCTGTGACCTGTCTGTCTGTCTGTGACCTGTCTGTCTGTGACCTGTCTGTCTGTGACCTGTCTGTCTGTTTACCTGTCTGACTGTCTGTCTACCTGTCTGTCTGTGACCTGTCTGTCTGTCTACATGTCTGTCTGTGACCTGTCTGTCTGTGACCTGTCTGTCTGTCTGTGACCTGTCTGTCTGTCTGTGACCTGTCTGTCTGTTTACCTGTCTGTCTGTCTGTCTACCTGTCTGTCTGTGACCTGTCTGTCTCTCTGTTTACCTGTCTGTCTGTGACCTGTCTGTCTGTCTGTGACCTGTCTGTCTGTGACCTGTCTGTCTGTCTGTGACCTGTCTGTCTGTCTGTCTACCTGTCTGTCTGTGACCTGTCTGTCTGTTTACCTGTCTGACTGTCTGTCTACCTGTCTGTCTGTGACCTGTCTGTCTGTGACCTGTCTGTCTGTCTGTGACCTGTCTGTCTGTTTACCTGTCTGTCTGTCTGTCTACCTGTCTGTCTGTGACCTGTCTGTCTGTCTGTTTACCTGTCTGTCTGTGACCTGTCTGTCTGTCTGTGACCTGTCTGTCTGTGACCTGTCTGTCTGTCTGTTTACCTGTCTGTCTGTGACCTGTCTGTCTGTCTGTGACCTGTCTGTCTGTTTACATGTCTGACTGTCTGTCTACCTGTCTGTCTGTGACCTGTCTGTCTGTTTACCTGTCTGACTGTCTGTCTACCTGTCTGTCTGTGACCTGTCTGTCTGTTCACCTGTCTGTCTGTTTACCTGTCTGACTGTCTGTCTACCTGTCTGTCTGTGACCTGTCTGTCTGTTTACCTGTCTGACTGTCTGTCTACCTGTCTGTCTGTGACCTGTCTGTCTGTTCACCTGTCTGTCTGTTTACCTGTCTGTCTGTCTGTGACCTGTCTGTCTGTCTGTGACCTGTCTGTCTGTCTGTGACCTGTCTGTCTGTCTGTCTACCTGTCTGTCTGTGACCTGTCTGTCTGTGACCTGTCTGTCTGTGACCTGTCTGTCTGTCTGTGACCTGTCTGTCTGTGACCTGTCTGTCTGTGACCTGTCTGTCTGTTTACCTGTCTGACTGTCTGTCTACCTGTCTGTCTGTGACCTGTCTGTCTGTCTACATGTCTGTCTGTGACCTGTCTGTCTGTGACCTGTCTGTCGGTATGTGACCTGTCTGTCTGTCTGTGACCTGTCTGTCTGTTTACCTGTCTGTCTGTCTGTCTACCTGTCTGTCTGTGACCTGTCTGTCTGTCTGTTTACCTGTCTGTCTGTGACCTGTCTGTCTGTCTGTGACCTGTCTGTCTGTGACCTGTCTGTCTGTTTACCTGTCTGTCTGTGACCTGTCTGTCTGTGACCTGTCTGTCTGTCTGTGACCTGTCTGTCTGTCTGTGACCTGTCTGTCTGTTTACCTGTCTGTCTGTCTGTGACCTGTCTGTCTGTGACCTGTCTGTCTGTTTACCTGTCTGTCTGTGACCTGTCTGTCTGTCTGTTTACCTGTCTGTCTGTTTACCTGTCTGTCTGTGACCTGTCTGTCTGTGACCTGTCTGTCTGTCTGTGACCTGTCTGTCTGTCTGTTTACCTGTCTGTCTGTTTACCTGTCTGTCTGTCTACCTGTCTGTCTGTGACCTGTCTGTCTGTGACCTGTCTGTCTGTTTACCTGTCTGTCTGTTTACCTGTCTGTCTGTGACCTGTCTGTCTGTCAGTGACCTGTCTGTCTGTTTACCTGTCTGTCTGTTTACCTGTCTGTCTGTCTGTCTGTTCACCTGTCTGTCTGTCTGTGACCTGTCTGTCTGTTCACCTGTCTGTCTGTCTGTGACCTGTCTGTCTGTCTGTGACCTGTCTGTCTGTGACCTGTCTGTCTGTTTACCTGTCTGTCTGTCTGTGACCTGTCTGTCTGTGACCTGTCTGTCTGTGACCTGTCTGTCTGTCTGTGACCTGTCTGTCTGTGACCTGTCTGTCTGTCTGTGACCTGTCTGTCTGTGACCTGTCTGTCTGTCTGTGACCTGTCTGTCTGTGACCTGTCTGTCTGTGACCTGTCTGTCTGTTTACCTGTCTGACTGTCTGTCTACCTGTCTGTCTGTGACCTGTCTGTCTGTCTACATGTCTGTCTGTGACCTGTCTGTCTGTGACCTGTCTGTCTGTCTGTGACCTGTCTGTCTGTCTGTGACCTGTCTGTCTGTTTACCTGTCTGTCTGTCTGTCTACCTGTCTGTCTGTGACCTGTCTGTCTCTCTGTTTACCTGTCTGTCTGTGACCTGTCTGTCTGTCTGTGACCTGTCTGTCTGTGACCTGTCTGTCTGTCTGTGACCTGTCTGTCTGTCTGTCTACCTGTCTGTCTGTGACCTGTCTGTCTGTTTACCTGTCTGACTGTCTGTCTACCTGTCTGTCTGTGACCTGTCTGTCTGTGACCTGTCTGTCTGTCTGTGACCTGTCTGTCTGTTTACCTGTCTGTCTGTCTGTCTACCTGTCTGTCTGTGACCTGTCTGTCTGTCTGTTTACCTGTCTGTCTGTGACCTGTCTGTCTGTCTGTGACCTGTCTGTCTGTGACCTGTCTGTCTGTCTGTTTACCTGTCTGTCTGTGACCTGTCTGTCTGTCTGTGACCTGTCTGTCTGTTTACATGTCTGACTGTCTGTCTACCTGTCTGTCTGTGACCTGTCTGTCTGTTTACCTGTCTGACTGTCTGTCTACCTGTCTGTCTGTGACCTGTCTGTCTGTTCACCTGTCTGTCTGTTTACCTGTCTGACTGTCTGTCTACCTGTCTGTCTGTGACCTGTCTGTCTGTTTACCTGTCTGACTGTCTGTCTACCTGTCTGTCTGTGACCTGTCTGTCTGTTCACCTGTCTGTCTGTTTACCTGTCTGTCTGTCTGTGACCTGTCTGTCTGTCTGTGACCTGTCTGTCTGTCTGTGACCTGTCTGTCTGTCTGTCTACCTGTCTGTCTGTGACCTGTCTGTCTGTGACCTGTCTGTCTGTGACCTGTCTGTCTGTCTGTGACCTGTCTGTCTGTGACCTGTCTGTCTGTGACCTGTCTGTCTGTTTACCTGTCTGACTGTCTGTCTACCTGTCTGTCTGTGACCTGTCTGTCTGTCTACATGTCTGTCTGTGACCTGTCTGTCTGTGACCTGTCTGTCGGTATGTGACCTGTCTGTCTGTCTGTGACCTGTCTGTCTGTTTACCTGTCTGTCTGTCTGTCTACCTGTCTGTCTGTGACCTGTCTGTCTGTCTGTTTACCTGTCTGTCTGTGACCTGTCTGTCTGTCTGTGACCTGTCTGTCTGTGACCTGTCTGTCTGTTTACCTGTCTGTCTGTGACCTGTCTGTCTGTGACCTGTCTGTCTGTCTGTGACCTGTCTGTCTGTCTGTGACCTGTCTGTCTGTTTACCTGTCTGTCTGTCTGTGACCTGTCTGTCTGTGACCTGTCTGTCTGTTTACCTGTCTGTCTGTGACCTGTCTGTCTGTCTGTTTACCTGTCTGTCTGTTTACCTGTCTGTCTGTTTACCTGTCTGTCTGTGACCTGTCTGTCTGTGACCTGTCTGTCTGTCTGTGACCTGTCTGTCTGTCTGTTTACCTGTCTGTCTGTTTACCTGTCTGTCTGTCTACCTGTCTGTCTGTGACCTGTCTGTCTGTGACCTGTCTGTCTGTTTACCTGTCTGTCTGTTTACCTGTCTGTCTGTGACCTGTCTGTCTGTCAGTGACCTGTCTGTCTGTTTACCTGTCTGTCTGTTTACCTGTCTGTCTGTCTGTCTGTTCACCTGTCTGTCTGTCTGTGACCTGTCTGTCTGTTCACCTGTCTGTCTGTCTGTGACCTGTCTGTCTGTCTGTGACCTGTCTGTCTGTGACCTGTCTGTCTGTTTACCTGTCTGTCTGTCTGTGACCTGTCTGTCTGTGACCTGTCTGTCTGTGACCTGTCTGTCTGTCTGTGACCTGTCTGTCTGTGACCTGTCTGTCTGTCTGTGACCTGTCTGTCTGTGACCTGTCTGTCTGTCTGTGACCTGTCTGTCTGTCTGTTTACCTGTCTGTCTGTGACCTGTCTGTCTGTCTGTGACCTGTCTGTCTGTTTACCTGTCTGTCTGTCTGTGACCTGTCTGTCTGTGACCTGTCTGTCTGTCTGTGACCTGTCTGTCTGTCTGTGACCTGTCTGTCTGTGACCTGTCTGTCTGTCTGTCTGTTTACCTGTCTGTCTGTTTACCTGTCTGTCTGTGACCTGTCTGTCTGTCTGTCTGTTCACCTGTCTGTCTGTCTGTCTGTGACCTGTCTGTCTGTTCACCTGTCTGTCTGTCTGTGACCTGTCTGTCTGTCTGTGACCTGTCTGTCTGTGACCTGTCTGTCTGTCTGTGACCTGTCTGTCTGTGACCTGTCTGTCTGTGACCTGTCTGTCTGTCTGTGACCTGTCTGTCTGTCTGTTTACCTGTCTGTCTGTGACCTGTCTGTCTGTTCACCTGTCTGTCTGTCTGTGACCTGTCTGTCTGTTTATCTGTCTGTCTGTCTGTGACCTGTCTGTCTGTTTACCTGTCTGTCTGTCTGTTTACCTGTCTGTCTGTGACCTGTCTGTCTGTGACCTGTCTGTCTGTCTGTCTGTGACCTGTCTGTCTGTTTACCTGTCTGTCTGTGACCTGTCTGTCTGTGACCTGTCTGTATGTGACCTGTCTGTCTGTGACCTGTCTGTCTGTGACCTGTCTGTCTGTCTGTGACCTGTCTGTCTGTGACCTGTCTGTCTGTCTGTGACCTGTCTGTCTGTCACCTGTCTGTCTGTCTGTGACCTGTCTGTCTGTCTGTCTGTTTACCTGTCTGTCTGTTTACCTGTCTGTCTGTGACCTGTCTGTCTGTCTGTCTGTTCACCTGTCTGTCTGTCTGTGACCTGTCTGTCTGTTCACCTGTCTGTCTGTCTGTGACCTGTCTGTCTGTCTGTGACCTGTCTGTCTGTGACCTGTCTGTCTGTGACCTGTCTGTCTGTTTACCTGTCTGTCTGTCTGTGACCTGTCTGTCTGTGACCTGTCTGTCTGTGACCTGTCTGTCTGTCTGTGACCTGTCTGTCTGTGACCTGTCTGTCTGTCTGTGACCTGTCTGTCTGTCTGTTTACCTGTCTGTCTGTGACCTGTCTGTCTGTCTGTGACCTGTCTGTCTGTTCACCTGTCTGTCTGTCTGTGACCTGTCTGTCTGTTTATCTGTCTGTCTGTCTGTGACCTGTCTGTCTGTTTACCTGTCTGTCTGTCTGTTTACCTGTCTGTCTGTCTGTTTACCTGTCTGTCTGTGACCTGTCTGTCTGTGACCTGTCTGTCTGTCTGTGACCTGTCTGTCTGTGACCTGTCTGTCTGTGACCTGTCTGTCTGTTTACCTGTCTGTCTGTGACCTGTCTGTCTGTCTGTGACCTGTCTGTCTGTGACCTGTCTGTCTGTGACCTGTCTGTCTGTTCACCTGTCTGTCTGTTTATCTGTCTGTCTGTGACCTGTCTGTCTGTGACCTGTCTGTCTGTTTACCTGTCTGTCTGTTTACCTGTCTGTCTGTGACCTGTCTGTCTGTGACCTGTCTGTCTGTTTACCTGTCTGTCTGTCTGTGACCTGTCTGTCTGTGACCTGTCTGTCTGTCTGTGACCTGTCTGTCTGTCTGTGACCTGTCTGTCTGTGACCTGTCTGTCTGTCTGTCTGTTTACCTGTCTGTCTGTTTACCTGTCTGTCTGTGACCTGTCTGTCTGTCTGTCTGTTCACCTGTCTGTCTGTCTGTCTGTGACCTGTCTGTCTGTTCACCTGTCTGTCTGTCTGTGACCTGTCTGTCTGTCTGTGACCTGTCTGTCTGTGACCTGTCTGTCTGTCTGTGACCTGTCTGTCTGTGACCTGTCTGTCTGTGACCTGTCTGTCTGTCTGTGACCTGTCTGTCTGTCTGTTTACCTGTCTGTCTGTGACCTGTCTGTCTGTTCACCTGTCTGTCTGTCTGTGACCTGTCTGTCTGTTTATCTGTCTGTCTGTCTGTGACCTGTCTGTCTGTTTACCTGTCTGTCTGTCTGTTTACCTGTCTGTCTGTGACCTGTCTGTCTGTGACCTGTCTGTCTGTCTGTCTGTGACCTGTCTGTCTGTTTACCTGTCTGTCTGTGACCTGTCTGTCTGTGACCTGTCTGTATGTGACCTGTCTGTCTGTGACCTGTCTGTCTGTGACCTGTCTGTCTGTCTGTGACCTGTCTGTCTGTGACCTGTCTGTCTGTCTGTGACCTGTCTGTCTGTCACCTGTCTGTCTGTCTGTGACCTGTCTGTCTGTCTGTCTGTTTACCTGTCTGTCTGTTTACCTGTCTGTCTGTGACCTGTCTGTCTGTCTGTCTGTTCACCTGTCTGTCTGTCTGTGACCTGTCTGTCTGTTCACCTGTCTGTCTGTCTGTGACCTGTCTGTCTGTCTGTGACCTGTCTGTCTGTGACCTGTCTGTCTGTGACCTGTCTGTCTGTTTACCTGTCTGTCTGTCTGTGACCTGTCTGTCTGTGACCTGTCTGTCTGTGACCTGTCTGTCTGTCTGTGACCTGTCTGTCTGTGACCTGTCTGTCTGTCTGTGACCTGTCTGTCTGTCTGTTTACCTGTCTGTCTGTGACCTGTCTGTCTGTCTGTGACCTGTCTGTCTGTTCACCTGTCTGTCTGTCTGTGACCTGTCTGTCTGTTTATCTGTCTGTCTGTCTGTG
>JBAMJR010000228.1:182500-235000 GCA_038501785.1 Myoxocephalus aenaeus | reverse complement strand
ATCCTGTTATAGTCTGTAATAAGTGTATTAATCCATATACTGTTACAGTCTGTAATAAGTTTATTAATCCATATCCTGTTATAGTCTGTAATAAGTGTATTAATCCATATCCTGTTATAGTCTGTAATAAGTTTATTAATCCATATCCTGTTACAGTCTGTAATAAGTTTATTAATCCATATACTGTTATAGTCTGTAATAAGTTTATTAATCCATATCCTGTTACAGTCTGTAATAAGTTTATTAATCCATATCCTGTTACAGTCTGTAATAAATTTATTAATCCATATCCTGTTATAGTCTGTAATAAGTTTATTAATCCATATCCTGTTACAGTCTGTAATAAGTGTATTAATCCATATACTGTTATAGTCTGTAATAAGTGTATTAATCCATATACTGTTATAGTCTGTAATAAGTTTATTAATCCATATCCTGTTATAGTCTGTAATAAGTTTATTAATCCATATCCTGTTATAGTCTGTAATAAATTTATTAATCCATATCCTGTTATAGTCTGTAATAAGTTTATTAATCCATATCCTGTTATAGTCTGTAATAAGTGTATTAATCCATATCACTACTGTTATAGTCTGTAATAAGTTTATTAATCCATATCCTGTTATAGTCTGTAATAAGTTTATTAATCCATATCACTACTGTTATAGTCTGTGTTGTAATAGTTTAATAATGCATATCTTGTAATAATAATATCTAATAATCATATTAGTCTAATATGGTTGTTTCCCACTTCATCTCTTTGATTTATTGATTTCAAAATGTTGTTTTCTCTTTTTTTGATAATAAAAAAGATCAACCAGAAGTGTGTTTTCTTCAAACAGTCTTTTATTTTTTAGCAATTAAATATAATATAAATCAAAAGTCAGCATGTCAGTGTCTCTTCTATTTTGAGTTGCCTTCCTTACTGCAGCATCTCGTCTTCATCACTTCCACAGGTTTTCATTGAACATTGTTTATTTGATTTGTTCAGAACCCTCACATTGACTCTTCCCTCACATTGACTCTTCCCCCACATTGACTCTTCCCTCACATTGACTCTTCCCTCACATTGACTCTTCCCTCACATTGACTCTTCCCCTCACATTGACTCTTCCCTCACATTGACTCTTCCCCTCACATTGACTCTTCCCTCACATTGACTCTTCCCTCACATTGACTCTTCCCCTCACATTGACTCTTCCCTCACATTGACTCTTCCCTCACATTGACTCTTCCCCTCACATTGACTCTTCCCCTCACATTGACTCTTCCCCCACATTGACTCTTCCCTCACATTGACTCTTCCCCTCACATTGACTCTTCCCTCACATTGACTCTCCCCTCACATTAACTCTTCCCCTCACATTGACTCTTCCCCTCACATTGACTCTTCCCTCACATTGACTCTTCCCCTCACATTGACTCTTCCCCTCACATTGACAGTGGTTGCATCCTGACTGGTCAGAGGACAGTGGTTGCATCCTAACTGGTCAGAGGACAGTGGTTGCATCCTAACTGGTCAGAGGACAGTGGTTGCATCCTGACTGGTCAGAGGACAGTGGTTGCATCCTGACTGGTCAGAGGACAGTGGTTGCATCCTGACTGGTCAGAGGACAGTGGTTGCATCCTGACTGGTCAGAGGACAGTGGTTGCATCCTGACTGGTCAGAGGACAGTGGTTGCATCCTGACTGGTCAGAGGACAGTGGTTGCATCCTGACTGGTCAGAGGACAGTGGTTGCATCCTAACTGGTCAGAGGACAGTGGTTGCATCCTGACTGGTCAGAGGACAGTGGTTGCATCCTAACTGGTCAGAGGACAGTGGTTGCATCCTGACTGGTCAGAGGACAGTGGTTGCATCCTAACTGGTCAGAGGACAGTGGTTGCATCCTGACTGGTCAGAGGACAGTGGTTGCATCCTAACTGGTCAGAGGACAGTGGTTGCATCCTAACTGGTCAGAGGACAGTGGTTGCATCCTAACTGGTCAGAGGACAGTGGTTGCATCCTAACTGGTCAGAGGACAGAACGTTGTTCCAGCTGTTCATTTCACTGACAGAGTCTTCTGCTCAGCTTCAGGATGCACTGAAGGGTCTTTGTCTTACTCGTCCTCTTCCTCTTCCTAAAGCTATTGTTTGTCAGTGTTCTGGCAGTAGGGTTAGGTTGTGATCTGATAGGCCAGTGGTTACATTATAACTTTCTGGTTTGTTAGTAAATATCAGATCAATGTGTGGACTGGATCGTTCGGCAATCCTTGTTGGGCCTTTTACTAATTGTTCCTGGTGAAATCTGTCAGTGATCATTGTCAGTGTTTTCCTCTTTGATTTATCTTCCCAGTTCCCATTAAGATCGCCCAAAAGAATGAATTATTTCTTCAGACTCTGTCAAGACGTCTGTGAGTTGATCATAGTGAGTCCTCTGCAGCAGGGGGTCTATAAACACCTAGAACAGGGGTCACCAACCTTTTTGAAGCCGAGAGCTACTTCAAGGGTACAAAATAATACGAAGGGCTACTTGTTTGATACAAACTTCCTGAACAACAAAGTTGCACAGATCACTATCTATTTAACCCCTATCTAACTATCTAACTCTATCTAACCCCCTTCAGAAATGGTCGGAGTTAGGGCTGGGCGGTATGGCCAAAAATTAATATCACAGTATTTTGTAAGATTCTGGCGTATTTTTTTTCTTCAGTAAACACATTCATTCATTGATGCTGAAAAGGACCGCAGGCCAACTGAACAGCTGTTTTTACGTTGGTACATAGAGGGTGTTAGGAAGCTAAACCTGGAGGGACTTAGGACCCAGGGGAATGTAGGTGAAAAAAAACAGGAAGGGTCTGTCTCTTCCTGCGACGGAGTTTCTTCTTGGTGTGACAGTGGGCGAGCTGTACCCAGCATGCTCTGTGGTGTAATTTTATAAATGTACAATTATTAGTGTTACAAATTGTTAATAAGTCACAAACTGTTGTGTCTTGGTGTTTTACCCTGTTAAAATGTGTTAGTTGTGGGTTATTAATTGTTGTTATAAAGTTTTAACCGCGACTAAAGTTAGAACCATGATACAAGTTAGAACCATGACACGTAAGTAGCTCCGACCACTGCGCGCACGCCAGTGAATTTTTTTTTTTTTAATTCTTTTTCTTGTGAAAGCTCATAAGCGTGTTCTATTTTTAGAACATGCTTCGCGGGCGACTAGCGTGGTCTCTGCGGGCGACCAGGTGCACCGTGTTGGCTACCCCTGACCTAGAATGACAAATGATGTTTGTTGGGACAAGATTATTGTTCTCCTGAAAAATCACACGTTCACATGTGATGTCGTCTCACATAGAAAGCACCCCTCCTCCCCTCCTCCCCCTTCCAGTTCCTTCGCCTAAACCCTGCCATCAGGCACCGTGAACACACTCACGGGAGTTGTCGGTTTTAACCACGTTTCAGTGAGACAGAGAAAGTCCAGATGAGTCGGAGAGAAGATGAGTTAGCTGATTGCTCTTTGCAGCATCCTGATGTTGAAATGCACCAAACAGCCCCTCGGCTTCAGCTTGTATCCCACAGGACTTTAGCATGGCTGACAGTGTGGAAAGTTTTGAGTAGTCTCTGCTTCGTCACTGCAGGCTTTCGACACACAGCGGGGTCTGCAGCCGGTTTCATAAGAGGGACAGAGGATCTATTACAACACTTATCTATCAACCCTATGTTGTTGTCTGTTTACATTAGCCGTTAGCACAGTTAGCTCATGCTCTGATCATAGTCCCTGCTGGATCTCTGTTACTGGTTTGGTGTGCAATCGTAACTTTCTTTCAGTGAACTTAGTGGGTCCACATCTGCAGCAGTGGACAACATGCAGCTTCGCTCCAGCCACCAGCACTACGCTGTCGTGGAAGACTGACGACGACCAGGACCCTGTTTACCAGGTAACGTAGGTACACAGGTCACTGTTCACCAGGTAACGCAGGTCACTGTTCACCAGGTAACGTAGGTACACAGCTCACTGCTCACCAGGTAACGTAGGTCACAGCTCACAGTTCACCAGGTAACGTAGGTACACAGCTCACTGTCCACCAGGTAACGTAGGTCACTGCTCACTGTTCACCAGGTAACGTAGGTACACAGCTCACTGTCCACCAGGTAACGTAGGTACACAGCTCACTGTCCACCAGGTAACGTAGGTACACAGCTCACTGTCCACCAGGTAACGTAGGTACACAGCTCACTGTTCACCAGGTAACGTAGGTACACAGCTCACTGTCCACCAGGTAACGTAGGTCACTGCTCACTGTTCACCAGGTAACGTAGGTACACAGCTCACTGTTCACCAGGTAACGTAGGTACACAGCTCACTGTCCACCAGGTAACGTAGGTCACTGCTCACTGTTCACCAGGTAACGTAGGTCACAGCTCACTGTTCACCAGGTAACGTAGGTCACTGCTCACCAGGTAACGTAGGTACACAGCTCACTGTTCACCAGGTAACGTAGGTCACTGCTCACTGTTCACCAGGTAACGTAGGTACACAGCTCACTGTCCACCAGGTAACGTAGGTACACAGCTCACTGTTCACCAGGTAACGTAGGTCACTGCTCACTGTTCACCAGGTAACGTAGGTACACAGCTCACTGTTCACCAGGTAACGTAGGTACACAGCTCACTGTTCACCAGGTAACGTAGGTCACTGCTCACCAGGTAACGTAGGTACACAGCTCACTGTTCACCAGGTAACGTAGGTCACAGCTCACTGTTCACCAGGTAACGTAGGTACACAGCTCACTGTTCACCAGGTAACGTAGGTCACAGCTCACTGTTCACCAGGTAACGTAGGTCACTGTTCACCAGGTAACGTAGGTACACAGCTCAGCTGCACATGTACCAACCCTGTCTCCTAAAAATTACGTTCCCCCAGAACTAATACGCATTCCCAATTACGTTTGATCAGAAACGTATCTCCTCCCTGATTATGTTTGTGATTGACGTATAAAAAATACGTTGATTATACACGTATACGCTGATTAAACACGTATGTTGATTATACACGTATTTTTGTTTTATTGTTTTTATGAATGAATGAATGAATGAATGAATATATACTTTATTAATCCCCGAGGGGAAATTTGGTGTCGGGGTAGCAGCAACTTATAACAAAATAAATAAAAACAGCAGGATGAAAGATAAAAGATATATACAATAATAATAAAAATAATAATAATAAAATAAAATAGAAATAGCTGGGATTGTGCAAAATATATATATACATGTGGTTAGTCAGAGGATCTGGCAAGCGGTGATTTATTATAAAGCCGTAATGCCGTTGGCAGGAATGTTCTCCTGTATCTGTCCTTGTTGCAGCGGAGCGTGAGGAATCTCCTGGAGAAAGTGCTGCTGACCCTGCAGTAGGTGTGGAGAGGGTGGTCATATATATATATTATATATATATATATATATATATATATATATATGACCCTGCAGTAGGTGGTGGAGAGGGTGGTCCGGGTTGTCCAATATGGACAAAAGTTTCTTCAGCGTCCTCCTCTCCACCACCTGTTCCAGAAACTCCTGCCTGCAGCCAATGATGGAGCCGGCTTTCTTAACTAGCTTGTTAAGTCTGTTGGTGTCACCGGCTCCAATGCTGCTCCCCCAGCAGACGATGGAGAAGTACAGGGCGCTGGCCACAACCGACTGGTAGAACATCTCCAGCATCTTGCTGCACACATTAAAGGATCGAAGCTTCCTCAGGAAAAAGAGTCGACTCATCCCCTTCTTGTACACAGCGTTGATGTTGTTCTTCCAGTTCAGTCGGCTGTCGATGGAAACACCAGGTACCTGTACTCCTCCACCATGTCCACGTCCTCTCCAAGAACACTCAGAGGTCTAGGAGCAGTCGCCTTCCTCCTGAAGTCCACCACCATCTCTCTGGTCTTGGTCACGTTCAGCAGCAGGTGATTCTCGCCGGCCCACTCCACAAAGTCACTCACCACTGCCCTGTACTCCTCCTCCCGTCCATCCCTAATACACCCGACCACCGCAGAGTCATCAGAGTACTTCTGCAGATGGCATGACTCCGTGTTGTACTGGAAGTCAGTGGTGTACAGGGTGAACAGGAAGGGTGATAGAACAGTTCCCTGTGGGGCTCCAACATCACTGACCACCGTTTCAGACAGAACACGGCTCATTCTGACAAACTGTGGTCTGCCTGTGAGGTAGTCAGTGATCCAGGAGATGGTGGACGAGTCTACCTGTGAGGTAGTCAGTGATCCAGGAGATGGTGGACGAGTCTACCTGTGAGGTAGTCAGTGATCCAGGAGATGGTGGACTGGTCTACCTGTGAGGTAGTCAGTGATCCAGGAGATGGTGGACGCGTCTACCCCCACCACCCGCAGCTCCTCACTCAGTAGCAGTGGTTGGATGGTGTTAAATGCACTGGAGAAGTCAAAGAAAGTGACTCTCACAGAGACACCTGTTCCATCCAGGTGCGACTGAGCTCGTTGCAGCAGGTAGATGATGGCGTCGTCCACTCCCACATGAGGCTGGTAAGCGAATTGCAGAGGGTCCAGCGACGATTTCACCTGCGGTCGGAGGTGGGCCAAGACCAGCCTCTCCAGCACCTTCATCACATGGGAGGTGAGGGCAACTGGTCGGTAGTCATTGAGGCCAGATGGAGATGACTTCTTGGGGACAGGGACCAGGCACGACGTCTTCCACAGCACCGGGACCTCCTCCTGCCTCAGGCTCAGGTTGTAGAGGTGCTGCAGGACACCAGACAGCTGGGTGGCGCAGATCTTTAGGACCCTGGGGCTGATGCCATCAGGTCCTTCAGCTCTGCGTTGGTGGAGTTTTTCCAGCTGTCTTCTCACCTGGTCAGTCGTCACAGAGAGAGGGGGGAGGGTGGAAGAGCCCATTGTTGTTGTTGAGGGCTCAGTGGGAGAGCCATTGGATGTTGAGGGCTCAGTGATTGTGCAGCTCAACAGGGGGCGCAGAGGTGGAGGAGTTTGGGAGGTGAGTTGTGTGGAGGAGACGGATGGGGGCTGTGAACTAAACCTGTTGAAGAAACAGTTCAGCTCGTTGGCCCTCTCCAGGGAGCCCCCTGGTTGTCTCCCTCCCACCTTGAAGCCAGTAATCTGCTTCATTCCGGTCCACACCTCCCTCGTGTTGTTCTTCTGGAGTTTGGCCTCCAGCTTCCTCCTGTAGGAGTCCTTGCCCTCCCTGAGCTTCACCTTCAGGTTGCGCTGGACTCTCCTGAGCTCATCCCTGTCCCCAGACCTGAAAGCAGCTTTCTTCTTGTTAAGAAGAGCCTTCAGGTCCCTGGTGATCCAGGGCTTGTTGTTGGGGAAGCAGCGCACAGTCCGGGATGGAATGATGGTGTGTTCACAGAACTTGATGTATTCTGTGATGCAGTCAGTCATGCTGTTGATGTCCTCCCCATGTGGTCCACACAGCACATCCCAGTCCGTCGACTCAAAGCAGTCCTGCAGGGCGTCATTAGCCTCCTGAGACCACCGCCTAACAGTCCTGGAGGTCGCAGGCAGCCTCTGCACAAGAGGAACATACCTGGGTGTCAGCAGGACCAGGTCATGATCAGACCTGCCGAGGGGGGGAAGGGCAGTGGCCCTGTATGCATCCTTAGTATTGGCATACAGGAGGTCCAGAGTTTTATTGTTCCTTGTGGGGCAGTCTACATACTGTAGAAAAGTAGGCAGAGCTTTGTCCAGTGTGGTGTGATTAAAGTCACCAGTTATTGCCATAAAAGCACCAGGCTGTTGACTCAGCAGTCCAGACACAGTTGAGTGGATGGTGTCCACTGCTTCCTCAGCGTCAGCCGATGGTGGCACGTAAACGGCGACAACAATGGCCGACGTGAACTCCCTCGGCAAATAATACGGGCGCATCCCCACGGCTAACAGTTCAATGTTCGGGCTGCAGAAATGCTCCTTCACACACACATGGTCGGGATTGCACCACCTCTCGTTCACATACACTGCAATCCCTCCCCCTCTCTTTTTACCGCTCAGTGTAGCGTCTCTGTCCGCCCGTACAGTCCTGAAGCCGGGCAGCGACGCGCTGTGGTCCGGAAAATCCGCATGCAGCCATGTCTCTGTGAAGCACAAGATGCTGCACTCACGGAAGATCCTCTCAGTCATTACCAGCGCGCCGAGCTCGTCCGTCTTATTCGCCAACGACCTCACGTCCCCCGTTATAATCGCCGGTACCGAGGGTTTGTATTTCCTCGTTTTAGCCCTCCTCTTAGCACCCGACCTGCAGCCCCGAGCCCTTCTCCGTAGCTCCAAAGGGATCACAGGCCCGGCTCCAGGTTTGCACAGCGCGATCAGCTGAGCGCATGAGAAAACAATGGTCCCAGTCATTGTTATGTTTGTGGCTCTCAGTTACAAACGGAAAAGTAATCAAAAAAGCCACGAGAAAGTTGCGAAAAAGTTACGGTCCGTTGTCTACGCGTAATTTAAACCAAACATGGAATAAAGGAAAAAGAAGAGAGGAAAAGTGGAAAAAATTAAGTAAAAGAGAAAACATACAGGCAGCTACAGCGACAGGCAGCCGCTGGCACGGCGCCACCTTGTAAGACCTTGTAAGACCCTAATGTTTGTGTTTGACGTATTACAAATACGTTTATAATCGTGTGTTTGTGTTATTGTTTTCTTGCTTTATTTAAGCAAGAAATAGTACCATATTACCCCACTAGAGAGCTCATAGTACCATATTACCCCACTAGAGAGCTTATAGTACCATATTACCCCACTAGAGAGCTTATAGTACCATATTACCCCACTAGAGAGCTTATAGTACCATATTACCCCACTAGAGAGCTCATAGTACCATATTACCCCACTAGAGAGCTCATAGTACCATATTACCCCACTAGAGAACTCATAGTACCATATTACCCCACTAGAGAGCTTATAGTACCATATTACCCCACTAGAGAGCTTATAGTACCATATTACACCACTAGAGAGCTTATAGTACCATATTACCCACTAGAGAGCTCATAGTACCATATTACCCCACTAGAGAACTCATAGTACCATATTACCCCACTAGAGAGCTTATAGTACCATATTACCCCACTAGAGAGCTCATAGTACCATATTACCCCACTAGAGAGCTCATAGTACCATATTACCCCACTAGAGAGCTCATAGTACCATATTACCCCACTAGAGAGCTTATAGTACCATATTACACCACTAGAGAGCTTATAGTACCATATTACCCCACTAGAGAGCTCATAGTACCATATTACCCCACTAGAGAGCTCATAGTACCATATTACCCCACTAGAGAGCTCATAGTACCATATTACCCCACTAGAGAGCTTATAGTACCATATTACCCCACTAGAGAGCTCATAGTACCATATTACCCACTAGAGAGCTCATAGTACCATATTACCCCACTAGAGAGCTTATAGTACCATATTACCCACTAGAGAGCTCATAGTACCATATTACCCCACTAGAGAACTCATAGTACCATATTACCCCACTAGAGAGCTCATAGTACCATATTACCCCACTAGAGAGCTCATAGGACCATATTACACCACTAGAGAGCTTATAGTACCATATTACCCACTAGAGAGCTCATAGTACCATATTACCCCACTAGAGAACTCATAGTACCATATTACCCCACTAGAGAGCTCATAGTACCATATTACCCCACTAGAGAGCTTATAGTACCATATTACACCACTAGAGAGCTCATAGTACCATATTACCCCACTAGAGAGCTTATAGTACCATATTACCCCACTAGAGAGCTTATAGTACCATATTACCCCACTAGAGAGCTCATAGTACCATATTACCCCACTAGAGAGCTCATAGGACCATATTACACCACTAGAGAGCTTATAGTACCATATTACCCACTAGAGAGCTCATAGTACCATATTACCCCACTAGAGAACTCATAGTACCATATTACCCCACTAGAGAGCTCATAGTACCATATTACCCCACTAGAGAGCTTATAGTACCATATTACACCACTAGAGAGCTTATAGTACCATATTACCCCACTAGAGAGCTCATAGTACCATATTACCCCACTAGAGAGATTATAGTACCATATTACCCCACTAGAGAGCTCATAGTACCATATTACACCACTAGAGAGCTCATAGTACCATATTACCCCACTAGAGCTCATAGTACCATATTACACCACCAGAGAGCTTATAGTACCATATTACCCCACTAGAGAGCTTATAGTACCATATTACCCCACTAGAGAGCTCATAGTACCATATTACCCCACTAGAGAGATTATAGTACCATATTACCCCACTAGAGAGCTCATAGTACCATATTACCCCACTAGAGAGCTCATAGTACCATATTACCCCACTAGAGAGCTTATAGTACCATATTACACCACTAGAGAGCTTATAGTACCATATTACCCACTAGAGAGCTCATAGTACCATATTACCCCACTAGAGAACTCATAGTACCATATTACCCCACTAGAGAGCTTATAGTACCATATTACCCCACTAGAGAGCTTATAGTACCATATTACCCCACTAGAGAGCTCATAGTACCATATTACCCCACTAGAGAGCTCATAGTACCATATTACCCCACTAGAGAGCTCATAGTACCATATTACCCCACTAGAGAGCTTATAGTACCATATTACACCACTAGAGAGCTTATAGTACCATATTACCCCACTAGAGAGCTCATAGTACCATATTACCCCACTAGAGAGCTTATAGTACCATATTACCCCACTAGAGAGCTCATAGTACCATATTACCCACTAGAGAGCTCATAGTACCATATTACCCCACTAGAGAGCTTATAGTACCATATTACCCACTAGAGAGCTCATAGTACCATATTACCCCACTAGAGAACTCATAGTACCATATTACCCCACTAGAGAGCTCATAGTACCATATTACCCCACTAGAGAGCTCATAGGACCATATTACACCACTAGAGAGCTTATAGTACCATATTACCCACTAGAGAGCTCATAGTACCATATTACCCCACTAGAGAACTCATAGTACCATATTACCCCACTAGAGAGCTCATAGTACCATATTACCCCACTAGAGAGCTTATAGTACCATATTACACCACTAGAGAGCTCATAGTACCATATTACCCCACTAGAGAGCTTATAGTACCATATTACCCCACTAGAGAGCTTATAGTACCATATTACCCCACTAGAGAGCTCATAGTACCATATTACCCCACTAGAGAGCTCATAGGACCATATTACACCACTAGAGAGCTTATAGTACCATATTACCCACTAGAGAGCTCATAGTACCATATTACCCCACTAGAGAACTCATAGTACCATATTACCCCACTAGAGAGCTCATAGTACCATATTACCCCACTAGAGAGCTTATAGTACCATATTACACCACTAGAGAGCTTATAGTACCATATTACCCCACTAGAGAGCTCATAGTACCATATTACCCCACTAGAGAGATTATAGTACCATATTACCCCACTAGAGAGCTCATAGTACCATATTACACCACTAGAGAGCTCATAGTACCATATTACCCCACTAGAGCTCATAGTACCATATTACACCACCAGAGAGCTTATAGTACCATATTACCCCACTAGAGAGCTTATAGTACCATATTACACCACTAGAGAGCTCATAGTACCATATTACCCCACTAGAGCGCTTATAGTACCATATTACCCCACTAGAGAGCTTATAGTACCATATTACCCCACTAGAGAGCTCATAGTACCATATTACCCCACTAGAGAGCTCATAGGACCATATTACACCACTAGAGAGCTTATAGTACCATATTACCCACTAGAGAGCTCATAGTACCATATTACCCCACTAGAGAACTCATAGTACCATATTACCCCACTAGAGAGCTCATAGTACCATATTACCCCACTAGAGAGCTCATAGGACCATATTACACCACTAGAGAGCTTATAGTACCATATTACCCACTAGAGAGCTCATAGTACCATATTACCCCACTAGAGAACTCATAGTACCATATTACCCCACTAGAGAGCTCATAGTACCATATTACCCCACTAGAGAGCTTATAGTACCATATTACACCACTAGAGAGCTCATAGTACCATATTACCCCACTAGAGAGCTTATAGTACCATATTACCCCACTAGAGAGCTTATAGTACCATATTACCCCACTAGAGAGCTCATAGTACCATATTACCCCACTAGAGAGCTCATAGGACCATATTACACCACTAGAGAGCTTATAGTACCATATTACCCACTAGAGAGCTCATAGTACCATATTACCCCACTAGAGAACTCATAGTACCATATTACCCCACTAGAGAGCTCATAGTACCATATTACCCCACTAGAGAGCTTATAGTACCATATTACACCACTAGAGAGCTTATAGTACCATATTACCCCACTAGAGAGCTCATAGTACCATATTACCCCACTAGAGAGATTATAGTACCATATTACCCCACTAGAGAGCTCATAGTACCATATTACACCACTAGAGAGCTCATAGTACCATATTACCCCACTAGAGCTCATAGTACCATATTACACCACCAGAGAGCTTATAGTACCATATTACCCCACTAGAGAGCTTATAGTACCATATTACCCCACTAGAGAGCTCATAGTACCATATTACCCCACTAGAGAGATTATAGTACCATATTACCCCACTAGAGAGCTCATAGTACCATATTACACCACTAGAGAGCTCATAGTACCATATTACCCCACTAGAGAGCTCATAGTACCATATTACCCCACTAGAGAGATTATAGTACCATATTACCCCACTAGAGAGATTATAGTACCATATTACCCCACTAGAGAGCTCATAGTACCATATTACCCCACTAGAGCTCATAGTACCATATTACCCCACTAGAGAGCTCATAGTACCATATTACCCCACTAGAGAGCTCATAGTACCATATTACCCCACTAGAGAGCTTATAGTACCATATTACCCCACTAGAGAGCTCATAGTACCATATTACCCCACTAGAGAGATTATAGTACCATATTACCCCACTAGAGCTCATAGTACCATATTACCCCACTAGAGAGCTCATAGTACCATATTACCCCACTAGAGAGCTCATAGTACCATATTACCCCACTAGAGAGCTCATAGTACCATATTACCCCACTAGAGAGCTTATAGTACCATATTACCCCACTAAAGAGCTCATAGTACCATATTACCCCACTAGAGAGCTCATAGTACCATATTACCCCACTAGAGAGCTTATAGTACCATATTACCCCACTAGAGAGCTCATAGTACCATATTACCCCACTAGAGAGATTATAGTACCATATTACCCCACTAGAGAGCTCATAGTACCATATTACCCCACTAGAGGGCTTATAGTACCATATTACCCCACTAGAGAGCTCATAGTACCATATTACCCCACTAGAGAGCTCATAGTACCATATTACCCCACTAGAGAGCTTATAGTACCATATTACCCCATTAGAGCTCATAGTACCATATTACCCCACTAGAGAGCTTATAGTACCATATTACCCCATTAGAGCTCATAGTACCATATTACCCCACTAGAGAGCTCATAGTACCATATTACCCCACTAGAGAGCTTATAGTACCATATTACCCCACTAGAGAGCTCATAGTACCATATTACCCCACTAGAGAGATTATAGTACCATATTACCCCACTAGAGAGATTATAGTACCATATTACCCCACTAGAGAGCTCATAGTACCATATTACCCCACTAGAGCTCATAGTACCATATTACCCCACTAGAGAGCTTATAGTACCATATTACCCCACTAGAGAGCTCATAGTACCATATTACCCCACTAGAGAGATTATAGTACCATATTACCCCACTAGAGAGATTATAGTACCATATTACCCCACTAGAGAGCTCATAGTACCATATTACCCCACTAGAGCTCATAGTACCATATTACCCCACTAGAGAGCTCATAGTACCATATTACCCCACTAGAGAGCTCATAGTACCATATTACCCCACTAGAGAGCTCATAGTACCATATTACCCCACTAGAGAGTTTATAGTACCATATTACCCCACTAGAGCTCATAGTACCATATTACCCCACTAGAGAGCTCATAGTACCATATTACCCCACTAGAGAGCTCATAGTACCATATTACCCCACTAGAGAGCTCATAGTACCATATTACCCCACTAGAGAGCTCATAGTACCATATTACCCCACTAGAGAGCTCATAGTACCATATTACCCCACTAGAGAGCTTATAGTACCATATTACCCCACTAGAGCTCATAGTACCATATTACCCCACTAGAGAGCTCATAGTACCATATTACCCCACTAGAGAGCTTATAGTACCATATTACCCCACTAGAGAGCTCATAGTACCATATTACCCCACTAGAGAGCTTATAGTACCATATTACCCCACTAGAGAGCTCATAGTACCATATTACCCCACTAGAGAGCTTATAGTACCATATTACCCCACTAGAGAGCTCATAGTACCATATTACCCCACTAGAGAGCTTATAGTACCATATTACCCCACTAGAGAGCTCATAGTACCATATTACCCCACTAGAGGGCTCATAGTACCATATTACCCCACTAGAGCTTATAGTACCATATTACCCCACTCTGAACGCAGAGTTCAGTTAATATTGACTCAGTTTGATCGGTTCCATCCGAGTGGGACAATAACAGGTGCATCTCTTTATTGTTTGGGTTCCTTTCCTTTAGTTTCCTTCTCTTATCTCTCACTCTTATATCTCACTCTTATCTCTCACTCTTAACTCTCACTCTTATCTCTCACTCTTCTCTCAGGGCCGCAGCAGACAGCATCTTCCAGCAGCACAAGGCGTGTCTGGTGGGAAGAAGGAGACGCTGAGAGGAGCAGGAGAACATTTCAATAATAATTGTTGATGTATAAACTCATGTTGAACTATTTTTTGGGGTCAGATCTCTGAACCGTCTGTGGTGACGAGCTCTGTGCCTTCAATTATTACAAGTTTCTGTTTAATAAATGTTTAATAAATGTTTAATAAATGCTTCAAGACGTTTAAGTGTTTCTCATCATGTGTTTTCTCTAAGGACATTGATCAGGTTCATTTAATGACACTTTCCATTTCCTAAAGCTCTCCTCTGTCCCAACAAACCACTGAAGGCCACATCACTACCAGCTGCTCTGGTTATTGGAATTAAAGTCATTAGGAAAATGATCTCTGCCGAACTTTAGATGAGCTGCAGCTCAACAGACACCAGCCAGACAGAGAGGAGACGAGAGGAGACGAGGGGAGAGGAGACGAGACGAGGGGAGAGGAGAGGAGACGAGGGGAGAGGAGAGGAGACGAGAGGAGACGAGAGGAGACGAGGGGAGAGGAGAGGAGACGAGAGGAGACGAGAGGAGACGAGGGGAGACGAGAGGAGACGAGAGGACCAGAGAGGAGACGAGGGGAGAGGAGAGGAGACGAGGGGACCAGAGAGGAGACGAGGGGAGAGGAGACGAGACGAGAGGACCAGAGAGGAGACGAGGGGAGACGAGAGGAGACGAGAGGACCAGAGAGGAGACGAGAGGACCAGAGAGGAGACGAGGGGACCAGAGAGGAGACGAGGGGACCAGAGAGGAGACGAGGGGAGACGAGAGGAGACGAGGGGACCAGAGAGGAGACGAGAGGAGACTAGAGGACCAGAGAGGAGACGAGAGGAGACTAGAGGACCAGAGAGGAGACGAGGGGAGAGGAGACGAGACGAGAGGACCAGAGAGGAGACGAGGGGAGAGGAGACGAGACGAGAGGACCAGAGAGGAGACGAGGGGACCAGAGAGGAGACGAGAGGACCAGAGAGGAGACGAGGGGAGACGAGAGGAGACGAGGGGACCAGAGAGGAGACGAGGGGACCAGAGAGGAGACGAGGGGAGACGAGAGGAGACGAGGGGACCAGAGAGGAGACGAGGGGAGACGTGAGGAGACGAGGGGACCAGAGAGGAGACGAGGGGACCAGAGAGGAGACGAGAGGAGACGAGAGGACCAGAGAGGAGACGAGGGGAGACGAGAGGAGACGAGGGGACCAGAGAGGAGACGAGGGGACCAGAGAGGAGACGAGGGGAGACGAGAGGAGACGAGGGGACCAGAGAGGAGACGAGGGGAGACGTGAGGAGACGAGGGGACCAGAGAGGAGACGAGGGGACCAGAGAGGAGACGAGGGGACCAGAGAGGAGACGAGGGGAGACGAGAGGAGACGAGGGGACCAGAGAGGAGACGAGGGGAGACGTGAGGAGACGAGGGGACCAGAGAGGAGACGAGGGGACCAGAGAGGAGACGAGGGGACCAGAGAGGAGACGAGAGGACCAGAGAGGAGACGAGAGGAGACGAGAGGAGACGAGAGGACCAGAGAGGAGACGAGGGGACCAGAGAGGAGACGAGGGGACCAGAGAGGAGACGAGAGGACCAGAGAGGAGACGAGAGGACCAGAGAGGAGACGAGACGAGAGGACCAGAGAGGAGACGAGGGGACCAGAGAGGAGACGAGAGGACCAGAGAGGAGACGAGGGGAGACGAGAGGAGACGAGGGGACCAGAGAGGAGACGAGGGGACCAGAGAGGAGACGAGGGGAGACGAGAGGAGACGAGGGGACCAGAGAGGAGACGAGGGGAGACGTGAGGAGACGAGGGGACCAGAGAGGAGACGAGGGGACCAGAGAGGAGACGAGAGGAGACTAGAGGACCAGAGAGGAGACGAGAGGAGACGAGGGGACCAGAGAGGAGACGAGGGGAGACGAGAGGAGACGAGGGGACCAGAGAGGAGACGAGGGGACCAGAGAGGAGACGAGGGGAGACGAGAGGAGACGAGGGGACCAGAGAGGAGACGAGGGGAGACAAGAGGAGACGAGGGGACCAGAGAGGAGACGAGAGGAGACGAGAGGAGACGAGAGGAGACGAGAGGAGACGAGGGGACCAGAGAGGAGACGAGGGGACCAGAGAGGAGACGAGGGGACCAGAGAGGAGACGAGAGGACCAGAGAGGAGACGAGGGGACCAGAGAGGAGACGAGGGGAGACGAGAGGAGACGAGGGGACCAGAGAGGAGACGAGAGGAGACGAGAGGAGACGAGGGGACCAGAGAGGAGACGAGGGGACCAGAGAGGAGACGAGGGGACCAGAGAGGAGACGAGAGGAGACTAGAGGAGACGAGGGGACCAGAGAGGAGACGAGGGGACCAGAGAGGAGACGAGAGGAGACTAGAGGACCAGAGAGGAGACGAGAGGACCAGAGAGGAGACGAGGGGAGACGAGAGGAGACGAGGGGACCAGAGAGGAGACGAGGGGACCAGAGAGGAGACGAGGGGAGACGAGAGGAGACGAGGGGACCAGAGAGGAGACGAGGGGAGACGTGAGGAGACGAGGGGACCAGAGAGGAGACGAGGGGACCAGAGAGGAGACGAGGGGACCAGAGAGGAGACGAGAGGAGACTAGAGGACCAGAGAGGAGACGAGAGGAGACGAGGGGACCAGAGAGGAGACGAGGGGAGACGAGAGGAGACGAGGGGACCAGAGAGGAGACGAGAGGAGACGAGGGGACCAGAGAGGAGACGAGGGGAGACGAGAGGAGACGAGGGGACCAGAGAGGAGACGAGGGGACCAGAGAGGAGACGAGGGGAGACGAGAGGAGACGAGGGGAGACGAGAGGAGACGAGGGGACCAGAGAGGAGACGAGGGGAGACAAGAGGAGACGAGGGGACCAGAGAGGAGACGAGAGGAGACGAGAGGAGACGAGAGGAGACGAGAGGAGACGAGGGGACCAGAGAGGAGACGAGGGGACCAGAGAGGAGACGAGGGGACCAGAGAGGAGACGAGAGGACCAGAGAGGAGACGAGGGGACCAGAGAGGAGACGAGGGGAGACGAGAGGAGACGAGGGGACCAGAGAGGAGACGAGAGGAGACGAGAGGAGACGAGGGGACCAGAGAGGAGACGAGGGGACCAGAGAGGAGACGAGGGGACCAGAGAGGAGACGAGAGGAGACTAGAGGAGACGAGGGGACCAGAGAGGAGACGAGGGGACCAGAGAGGAGACGAGAGGAGACTAGAGGACCAGAGAGGAGACGAGAGGATTCGAGAGGAGACGAGGGGACCAGAGAGGAGACGAGAGGACCAGAGAGGAGACGAGAGGATTCGAGAGGAGACGAGGGGACCAGAGAGGAGACTAGAGGACCAGAGAGGAGACTAGAGGATGGACAAGCTTCTGCTGAGCGTCCTCGTTGTGTCAGGCAAGACTTTAATATCTTTTTATTCTTTACCATCTTCAACATTATGATAATACTGTTTAATAATGTGTTCCTGTGACATTCCTCTGACTTCTTCTTTCTTCATCTTTTTATTTTCATGTAAAAGGATAATTTGCATTAGTGAGTTAAGTTATTATTATTCAATGTAATCAATATTTTGTCTACGGCTTAAAATAAATCCAACAATGGATGTAATTGTTTCATAATATAATACATTCCCTTGTAGAACATTTTGAGATGTATGAGAGGGTGGGTATCGTCAATAGTAGTATTTATTTATTATATTTATTTATTTTATTCATTTGTTTATCTTATTTTATTTTGTATTTTTCTATGGTTACATGTATGTGTACCTTTATAAATGTAAATATATATGTGTTCATATGCATACATGTGTTGTCCTGGTCTTCACCTTTTGGAAACCATCCTATCTTTAGACCTTTCCTCTAAATGTCGTCCCCAAACTAAAGGGTGTTTCTCTGCAACCACTAGGGCTGTTTGAATAATGCTGGTGTTATAATAAAAGGTACACATGTGAGATTTAGTTCAGATGTGTAAATATCATAACACAATATGTGAACATTCTCTCTGCAAAGGTTGACTTTGATAAAGTGAAGCAGAACAAAGTTACAGAGGGTTTAGAACAGAGAACATTCAGGCGAGGACTCCAACATGTGCATTTGCACATCTGTGACATTTGAATGTCCTCATGTACCAAACCAAATATTTCACTTGTATATCACTCATGGTGTTCAATACATCCAAATACAGCAGTTTGGGGCTTTTTTCATAAAACAAGCTATGATTTATAGTTTTATATAACAATCTCAGTCTTCCCCTCTAGGGGACTGACTATTGTAATCAATAAAGATGTGATGAGTCAGCATGCTGTGTGTCATCAGGGCTGTGTGTCGTCTCATCAGCTGATGGACGTCTCTACCATGTTGTTTATGAGCTGAAGAACACGACTGAAGCACAGCGTCACTGCAGAGAGAACTACAAGGACCTGGTGACCATACGAGACTTGGAGGATGTGGACATCCTGGAGACCCTGAACGCAACGCTGGATTCAAGCAAAATGGCCGCCTCCGGCTCTGTGAGTAGTCAGTGACAGGCGGTCTGAAGGTTTTACATCCACACAGAAAGTTTGCAAATGAACTGCACCTCAGTGTGTACTTGTACTTTACTGGAGTATTTTAGTTCAATGCTTTTTTATGTTTCATTTCAGAGGAACATTTATTTGACTGAGTTACTTTACAGGTTAAGATTTTACATTAAAAACATGATTTAGCTGCTAGCATTGTTAGCTGTTTTTATCATCAGCTTCTAGAGACTCTTAGTCCATTATGAACAGCAGGAGTGATGACAGAAATAAAACCTTTTCAATGTTCATATTAGCGCCTGGATATTGTTTTAAGACAGTTTCTTTATATCACAATGAAATATTGCTTTCAGCGAGCCTGGATAGGACTGTACATGGACAGCTGGAGGTGGTCACTGTCAGACACAGGCTTCTACGAACCCGGAGAGACGGAGTTCAGAGGATGGAATCGTGGAGAACCGAACAACCAGGACGGAACACAACACTGTGCATATATGAATTCAGGAAGGGCATGGGGTGACTCCTCCTGTAATGACTTACGCAAGTCAGTCTGCTTCCATGTCAAAGGTGAGCATATTAAAGTTACTGTGACAAACTTCAGAATCAGAATCAGAATCAGCTTTAATGGCCATGTAAGTTTACACATACATGGAATTTGACTCCGGTTTCACTTTCTCTTTGTACTTTTTTCACACACAATATACAGTAAACAAGATAAATATAAAAAGAACATTAAAGACAGTAGTAAAAAAAAGTGCAGATAGTGCAGATGAAGAGTCTGTTTAACTGTTCATCAGAGTGACTCCAGTGGGAAGAAGCTGTTTCTGTGTCTGGTGGTTTTGGCGTACAGTGCTCTGTAGCGCCTTCCAGAGGGGAGGAGTTGGAACAGCTTGTGTCCAGGGTGTGAGGGGTCTACAGGGTGTGAGGGTCTACAGGGTGTGAGGGTCTGCAGGGTGTGAGGGTCTACAGGGTGTGAGGGTCTACAGGGTGTGAGGGTCTACAGGGTGAGAGGGTCTACAGGGTGTGAGGGTCTGCAGGGTGAGAGGGTCTGCAGGGTGAGAGGGTCTACAGGGTGTGAGGGTCTACAGGGTGAGAGGGGTCTATAGGGTGAGAGGGTCTACAGGGTGTGAGGGTCTGCAGGGTGTGAGGGTCTACAGGGTGTGAGGGTCTACAGGGTGTGAGGGTCTACAGGGTGAGAGGGTCTGCAGGGTGTGAGGGTCTACAGGGTGAGAGGGTCTACAGGGTGTGAGGGTCTGCAGGGTGAGAGGGGTCTATAGGGTGTGAGGGTCTACAGGGTGTGAGGGTCTGCAGGGTGTGAGGGTCTACAGGGTGAGAGGGTCTACAGGGTGTGAGGGTCTGCAGGGTGAGAGGGGTCTATAGGGTGTGAGGGTCTACAGGGTGTGAGGGTCTGCAGGGTGTGAGGGTCTACAGGGTGTGAGGGTCTACAGGGTGAGAGGGTCTACAGGGTGTGAGGGTCTACAGGGTGTGAGGGTCTGCAGGGTGTGAGGGTCTACAGGTCTAGATGACCAGGACTAGACTGAGGTCTATAGAGGACCAGGACTACACTGAGGTCTATAGAGTACCAGGACTAGACTGAGGTATATAGATGGACTGTGAGGTCTTGGTCCTGATGGACTGTGAGATCTTGGTCCTGATGGACTGTGAGATCTTGGTCCTGATGGAGCGTGAGGTCTTGGTCCTGATGGACCCTGAGGTCTTGGTTCTGATGGACCCTGAGGTCTTGGTCCTGATGGACCCTGAGGTCTTGGTCCTGATGGACCCTGAGGTCTTGGTCCTGATGGACCTCAGCCTCCTGCCAGAGCGGATGATGCGCTGCAGCCTGGCAGTGGCTGCAGCGTACCAGACGGTGATGGAGGAGCAGAGGATGACTCAATGATGAAGAGTAGAGGATGACTCAATGATGAAGAGCAGAGGATGACTCAATGATGAAGAGTAGAGGATGACTCAACGATGAAGAGCAGAGGATGACTCAATGATGAAGAGTAGAGGATGACTCAATGATGAAGAGCAGAGGATGACTCAATGATGAAGAGCAGAGGATGACTCAATGATGAAGAGTAGAGGATGACTCAATGATGAAGAGCAGAGGATGACTCAATGATGAAGAGTAGAGGATGACTCAACGATGAAGAGCAGAGGATGACTCAATGATGAAGAGTAGAGGATGACTCAATGATGAAGAGTAGAGGATGACTCAACGATGAAGAGCAGAGGATGACTCAATGATGAAGAGCAGAGGATGACTCAATGATGAAGAGTAGAGGATGACTCAATGATGAAGAGTAGAGGATGACTCAATGATGAAGAGTAGAGGATGACTCAACGATGAAGAGCAGAGGATGACTCAATGATGAAGAGCAGAGGATGACTCAATGATGAAGAGTAGAGGATGACTCAATGATGAAGAGTAGAGGATGACTCAACGATGAAGAGTAGAGGATGACTCAACGATGAAGAGCAGAGGATGACTCAATGATGAAGAGCAGAGGATGACTCAATGATGTATCGTTTTAGCACCGGTACAGAAAAAAAACGATACCCATCCTATTCAGGACCAGTTAAAGTTCCTCAGGTTACCTGAACTAGTCTTCAGCTCCATGAATGTCATTTAAAGCAGATTAATGTTCATTCAGCCGGTTTGAATCATGTCTGTTGAGGTAAAATCTCTCTGATGCCTTTATGAATGGGACTCAATGGACGCTGCATGTTCATATTCACACAGCTCCGTGTTGATCCACCTTCATGCTGAGATTCATTCAGAACAATAAACTGGTCTGCATCATGTGGTCTGTTATGGTTCCTCTACTCAGCACTTCACTCTGCTCTACTTTCAGGGCCACAGAGATTTGTCTTCATTAACACCTACATGAACTGGACTGATGCCCAGAGCTACTGCAGACAACACCACACAGACCTGGCCATGGTGAGGAACATGGAGGAGAACCTGAGGGTACACAATGTGAAACCCTCAGGAGACGTAGCCTGGATCGGCCTCTACAGAGATGGATGGAAGTGGTCTGATGGAAGTGACTCCTCATTTAGGAACTGGAAACCTCTGGAGCCTCATGGTCTCACTGAGGATTGTGTGTCAGCAGATTTGAGTGCCGATGGACAATGGGAGACCCTGAAGTGTGACGTCATGTCAGCGTTCATCTGCTACAGCGGTGAGCTATCATTCACTCATTTAAATGAGGACTTAAAAGTAGATCAAAATACAATCTATAAATATAAAGTTATGGATAGAAAACACATTGACTATGCAGATCAGCTGCCCAACCTACCCCAAAACATCAACAGTAGATATAAATGATGGAAAATGACCATACTTTTCTCTTTTATCATTCAAAGTGTTAAACATTCCAGGAAGTTGATTATCATCAGCAGACATGTTGTGACTGATGAAGGTTGTTTGTGTTTTAGTTCCTGTTGCAAAGCGAGTGATGAAGGTGAGGCTGCAGAAAAGCTCCTCTCTGGACCTGAATGACCCTGTGGTGATGGAGGGCCTCTTGAAGCAGGTACGTCTTCCTCTCATGAACAACAGAACCAGCAGGTGATCTATGTGAGGTAGTGACTATAAGAACCATGTAAAGGTGCTCTGTGCAGTGCAGACGTGGACACGTCATGACTGAAGGTAGACTTGTGTCCAGACAACATCACACAACAGAGCTGCTCTAGTGGAAACCAGAGCTCTTCTCCAGCAGAGCTTCCACATGAGGACAGTGTGAGACAGGATGCAGGATGTAGAGGAACAGCAGCTTTAGTGAAGACTTCTTCTCTCAATGTTTTTGTCTCTCAGCTCAAACAGAAGCTGAAGGACCAGGGGCTGAACGACGACATCAAGCTGAGCTGGAAGAAGCAGGCGGATGGAAAAGTCTTCCACAAGGAAGAGAAGAAGACCGGGAAGAAGAGAAGAGATGAGCTGTAATGTTCTTTCAGTCCACTCTGGTCAGAGGCTTCCTTTCTCCTCCTCTTCCTCCTCCTCTTCCTCCTCCTCTTCCTCCTCTTCCTCTCAATCAATGGTAGAAAGAACCAAAGTACCCAAGTACAGACCCTTTGCTGTGAAGTACCCTGTTTCCATGTCATCGTCCTTTAGACTTTTACTCCACTACATCCATCTGTCAGCTGTAGTTTCTACACTCTGAGAAATAAGGTTCTGTTGGAGAAAGGTGACGTTGTGAATATCTCTTAGACGTGATGCCCTGGCCTATAATGTTACTGAGGTGATTAAAACACCAGATTGAGAACACAGTGAACATAAAAGACCAAACTACAATATGTAATGAATCATAGGGACTGCTGCTCTGCTCTTGATAGAAAAGACACAACTTGGATCCTAGTGAATAAGGAACTAAAACGGATCCTCACATATCTGTCTTTTTATCTTCTATTCTGGTGTTGTTTCTTCTTATAAAGGGTCATAAACACTCAGGTTTAGGGCTACAGCGTCTCCTAGAGACAGACATCCACCTTGAGAAGAGAACCTATATCTGAAAGGTTACTCTCATGTAATCTCTGCTTGGCCAGTGTGACCTGTAGAACCTGTGATACCATGTATAACCTGTGATACCATGTAGAACCTGTATAACCTGTGATACCATGTAGAACCTGTAGAACCTGTGATACCATGTAGAACCTGTAGAACCTGTGATATGATGTAGAACCTGTGATACCATGTAGAACCTGTAGAACCTGTGATACTACTGTATAGGATCTGCAGTGCTTTGGGCTAAAGTGAGGATTGTCACTTCCGACGGTAAGCGTATTGCGTCACTTCCGGTTCCACCGTGTGTGTTGATAACGTACTTGTCTCAGCTCCAGCTAAACCGAGCTAATTGTGTGATATTCTCCAGTACAAGCGCCTGATCACCTGTTGTACATCTTTCACATCTAAACACTCAACTCTCTTCTTCTTTTAGCGGCTCACCGCCTGCATCTAACTGTCCTGTTTTCACTTTGCTTGTTCTGCTAATCGTTAGCTACCTCACTAGCAGCTAGCGATGTCTTCCTCCTCTCCCTCTTCTGCTCTCTCCTGCTCAGCGTGTCACATGTTTAGCTATTCCCCTGCCTTCTTTAATGATAACGATACATGTAAGAAGTGTAGTTTATTTGCTAGGTTGGAGGCAGGTCTCAGTGGGTTAGATGCACGGCTCCGCACCATTGAAGCTCAGACGTTAGCTACGTTAGCCATCCCAACTCCCATAGTCGGTGCGGACCAACTAGCTTTAGCTTCTGATAACGTTAACTGTTCCCCGGCAGCCCCCGAGCAGCCGGGGGACTGGGTGACTGTACGAGGGAGGCAGAAGCCGGGATCTAAGCAGTCCTCTGGACACCGCCACCCTCTCCCAGTTTCTAGCCTCTCGCCACTCAGCGGCACTGAGAAACCAACCTTGGTTGTCGGGAGCTCAATTGTTAGAAACGTGAAGATTGCGAAACCAGGGACCACAGTCAAATGTATTTCTGGGGCCAGGGCGGGCGACGTTGAGTCCTATTTAAAACTGTTGGCTAAAGACAAACGTAAATACAGTGAGATTGTAATACACGTCGGCTTTAATGACTCCCGGCTTCGCCACTCGGAAGTCACTAAAATCGGCGTGGAGTCGGTGTGTGCTTACGCCAAAACAATGGCGGACTCGGTAGTCTTCTCTGGCCCGCTCCCAAACACGGTGACTGATGAGATGTATAGCCGCATGTCAACTTTCCACCGTTGGTTGTCACGGTGGTGTCCAGCAAACAATGTGGGCTTCGTAGATAACTGGCGGTCTTTCCGGGGAAACCCAGGTCTGATTAGGGGTGACGGCATCCATCCCACTTCGGATGGAGCGGATCTCCTTTCTGCAAACATGACCAAGCTTATTGGTCGACTTCGTGCATGACAGACCAGGAAGCAGAAGCAGAGTTGTAGTCTTACACCCTTCTCTGCACTTCCTGCATTTTCTTTAGGGCAGCTGCCCATCTTTAACTCTATAGAGACTGTGTCTGTCCCACGGCCACTTACATTAATTAAATCAAAAGTAACCAAAAGAGGAGTTATAGAAAACAACCTCATAAAGGTTAACACCACTACTGCAATAGTGCAACACGATAGGATAATTAAATGTGGACTCCTAAATATTAGATCTTTGTCTTCTAAAGCTGTATTAGTAAATGAATTAATATCTGACAACCATATTGATGTATTTTGTCTTACTGAAACCTGGCTGAGACATGAGGAATATGTCAGCCTAAATGAATCTACTCCTCCAAGTCATGTTAATATGCACATTCCTCGAGACACCGGCCGAGGAGGTGGAGTAGCTGCCATCTTTGACTCGGGTCTGCTGATGGGTCCTAAACCTGGATTGAGCTGCAACTCATTTGAAAGCCTTGTTCTTAGTATTTCACATCCAACCTGGAAAGCAGTACAGCCGATTCTGTTTGTGGTGGTATACCGAGCACCAGGTTTGTACTCCGAATTTATATCTGAATTTTCTGAGTTTTTGTCAAGTTTGGTCCTTAAGACTGATAAGGTTATTATTGTAGGTGATTTTAATATTCATGTGGATGTTAGCAATGATAGCCTTAGTGTTGCATTTAGCTTATTGTTAGATTCGATTGGCTTCTGTCAGAGAGTACAGGAACCGACTCACTGCTTTAACCACACCCTCGACCTTGTTCTTACATATGGCATTGATGTGGAGCATTTAGTAGTGTTTCCACAGAACCCTCTTTTATCAGACCATTGCCTTATAACTTTTGAGTTTATGCTACCAGATTGTACAGCGTTAGGCAAGAGTTTTTACACCAGATGTCTAACTGACGGTGCTGTTGCTAGATTTAAGGAAGCGATTCCTTCTGTATTTAATTCATTACCACGTCTCAATATAACAGGACTCCTGTGCTAACTTTACTCCCTCCCAGATTGATCAGCTCGTCGATAGTGCTACTGGCTCACTGAGAGTGACGCTGGACTCGATAGCCCCTCTAAAAAAGAGGATCATTAAGCAAAGGAGGCTCGCTCCATGGTACAACCCTCAGACCCGCATATTGAAGCAAGCATCACGGAAGCTTGAGGGCATATGGCGCTCCAACGGTCTGGAGGAGTCCCGGTTGGTTTGGCGGGATAGTCTGAGAACATATAAGAAGGCCCTCCGTAATGCCAGAGGAGCCTACTACTCATCACTCATAGAGAAAAACAAGAGCAACCCTAGGTTTCTCTTTAGCACTGTGGCCAGGCTGGCTGAGAGTCATAGCTCGGTGGATCCGTGTATTCCTATAGACCTCAGTAGTAATGACTTTATGAACTTCTTCAATGATAAGATTATGGCCATTAGAGACAGGATCGGTGATCTCCTGCCCTCGACTACTGCCGGTCCATCCTCAGGTGGGATGGTATGGTCCATCCTCAGGTGGGATGACCATGGAGGAGGCTGTGGGCCCTGCTGTGCGTCTGGATGGATTTTTTACCATCAACCTCGACCAACTGTCTTCAATGGTTTCTACTTCTAAATCTTCTACCTGTCTCCTAGACCCTGTTCCGACAAAGCTGTTTAAAGAAGTTTTACCCTTAATTTGTGCCTCTGTATTAGATATTATCAATGGGTCTTTACTAATGGGTCATGTACCACAGTCTTTTAAAGTAGCTGTAATTAAACCTCTTCTTAAAAAGCCCACCCTGGATCCAGAGGTGTTGGCTAACTACAGACCTATCTCTAACCTTCCCTTCCTCTCTAAGATACTGGAGAAGGTAGTCGCAAATCAGTTGTGCGACTTTTTACATAACAATAGTTTATTTGAGGAATTTCAGTCAGGATTTAGAAAGCATCATAGCACAGAGACAGCACTAGTGACAATTACTAATGACCTTCTAGTTGCATCAGATAGGGGACTTGTCTCTGTACTTGTCCTGTTAGACCTTAGTGCAGCATTTGACACCATTGACCATGACATCTTATTACAGAGACTAGACCAGTCAATTGGTATTAAAGGTACAGCATTAAGCTGGTTTAAGTCGTATTTATCAGATAGATCTCAGTTTGTATTTGTAAACGATGAGGCCTCGACGACCACCGCCGTTCGTCATGGAGTTCCACAAGGTTCTGTGCTTGGACCAATTTTATTCACCTTATATATGCTTCCTTTAGGCAATATTATCAGAAAACACTCCATAAACTTTCACTGTTATGCCGATGATACTCAACTATATCTATCAATCAAGCCAGATGAAATCCACCAGGTCACTAAACTTCAAGCGTGTCTTAAAGACATCAAGACCTGGATGACCTGCAACTTCCTGTTGCTGAACTCTGACAAGACTGAAGTTATTCTACTCGGCCCAGAACACCTCAGAAATCAACTATCTGACGATATGGTTTCCCTGGATGGCATCGCTCTGGCATCCACCACCACCGTAAGGAATCTCGGAGTTATTTTTGACCAGGACCTATCCTTTGGCTCCCACGTGAAACAGATCTCAAGGACTGCCTTTTTTCACCTACGGAACATCTCAAAGATCCGGCACATCCTGTCTCAAAGCGATGCAGAAACATTGATCCACGCATTTGTTACTTCAAGACTGGATTACTGTAACTCCGTATTATCAGGCTGCTCCGGAAAGTCCCTTGGGTCTCTCCAGCTGATCCAGAATGCTGCAGCTCGTGTACTAACAAGGACTCGGAAGAGAGATCACATTACTCCTGTACTAGCTGCTCTCCACTGGCTTCCTGTAAGATCGAGAATCATATTTAAAATCCTTCTCCTCACCTATAAAGCCTTAGCTGGTGATGCACCATCATATCTTAAAGAGGTCATAGTGCCATATTACCCCACCAGAGCGTTACGCTCACTGAATGCAGGGTTACTTGTGGTTCCCAGAGTCTTAAAAAGTAGGTTGGGGGCTAGAGCTTTCAGTTATCGGGCTCCTCTTCTGTGGAATCAGCTTCCACTTTCAGTCCGGGGGGCAGACACAGTCACCTCATTTAAGAGTAGACTTAAGACTTTCCTCTTTGATAGCGCTTATACTTAGGGCTGTTTCAGGCTTATAGTTAGGGCTGGCTCAGGTTTGCCCTGGTCCAGCCCCTAGATATGCTGCTATAGGCCTAGACTGCTGGGGGACATCTTAGGATACACTGAGCTCCTCTTCTCTTCCTCTTTCGCTCCTCTTCTCTTCCTCTTTCACTCCTCCTCTCCTCTTCTTTCTCTCCATCTGGATAAACTATTGTCTCTTCAATGCACATTACTAACTCTACTTTCTTTTTCCATGGATTCATGGCTGCCTGGAACCGGTCCTGCCCCGGGTCCTGCCCCGGGTCCTGCCGCCCCCCCACCCACCCCTCCTGCCATGGATCCATGGCTGCCTGGAACCGGTCCTGCCTGCTGCCATGGCCCTGCTGATGGAACCGGCCTGGAACCGGTCCTGCCTGCTGCCATGGCCCTTCTGATGCCCCCCTCCTCTCTACCGCCTTCTGCTTCATGGATTATCAGGATCATGGACCATGCCTAATACTCATTATATGAATAATTTCTGTCATATTCATTGAATGTGCTGTAACTACGCTATTCATTCTGGCCACATGGCATCTATTGCTTCTGTCCATCCGGGGAGAGGGATCCTCCTCTGTTGCTCTCCCTCAGGTTTCTTCCCTTTTTTCCCTGTGAAAGGGTTTTTACTATCTTTCTAGGGGAGTTTTTCCTGATCCGATGTGAGGTCCCGGGACAGGGATGTTATGTTACAGACTGTAAAGCCCTCTGAGGCAAACTTGTATTTGTGATGTTGGGCTATATAAAATAAACTGAATTGAATTGAATATGATGTAGAACCTGTGATATGATGTAGAACCTGTAGAACCTGTGATACCATGTAGAACCTGTAGAACCTGTGATACCATGTACAACCTATAGAACCTGTTGAGTGATCGAGGAAAAATATGAAAGTAAAAAAGTCTAACCATTATAAACATATAATCATTTTCTTTTTCTATGTAACCATTTGAACATATATATAATGTTTGGTTTTTATTTCAATTATAGTTTGTGATTAGACCACATAAAATGCATAGGACGCTATAAGTTTCTATGTTATATACTCTTTTTGAATGAGATGTGTTAAATGTTCTCTCTGTTCTCTCTGTTAAAGAGCATGCAAGTAAAACCTCCTCTGTCCAACTCTGGTGACAGCATGACTTATGACACTCTGGTGTTTAAAAGGGGGGGTAGCAATGCATGTTTTTTGTGGGTGCCTGGTTATTCTACTAGGAGGAGAGAAGAGAGAAGAGGTGGTTTTCACCAGATCTCAGGCTTAAAAGGGATTTCACCAGATTCTGAGAAAACTGGACTTAATATGCATCTTTACTAGTTAAGGAGAACAATCTGATTGGACCTGTCCCAGCTCTTAAGGGTTGGGACAGGTCTCCAGCTTTAGAGTCTGGAAGAAACTTCTACTATCAGGAGGGGGGTGCCTCGCAATTCTGTGCAGGAGGATAGAAGAGAGAAGAGGTGTTTATTCACCAGCTCTAAAAACTTAACCCTTTCTCTTAGTTACTTGTAAACTTTTAAACTGTTTGATTGAATTGAATTTTTTGTATGTAAGGTAATCTTTAAATAAAACTCAGCCTTATTCGTAAGGAACTGAAACCAAAACAAGGATTCTGGTTCTTTAAAACAATGGAAACCCTCTTTCCCTGTCCATCCACCGTGAGATACAGAAGTGACGACTGAATCTACCAAAGAAACTTAAGGTAAGTATCTTTGGGTGAAGACTTTTGCAGTGTTTGTCATAATGATGAGATGGTGTCAAATAGGTAGAGAGAAGGTATAGACGATATATGTACTCATCTTGATAAGGGTTGAGAGGAGTTACAGCCCACCGCAGGGGACCTCGAGCGCAAGCTGTAAAACACCCTCGACAAAACCTATAACTTATTTCGAAAATAACACAAAAACCTAACGATTTAGCACGGGGCGAGATAAAAGACCGAAGGTGTTATACCAATATCGGATGAGGATTATTATTTCCTCCGGGATCACTAGGATAATTAACCGACGGAGTGCCACCGAGTTAGGTGCGAGGTCTTGCCTTTACTAACCAAACCCCCCCTTCCCCTCTTCCCTTGGCAAGACCACCGTTCACGTTACATGGAGCCCAACCGTTGAGGACCGAGTAACATAACGAACCTCGAGTTAAACAAGGACCATAAAACACGACCTAGAGAAGTCTCGTTAAATGGTAAGGAGTAGAAGCTTACTAAACCGATCCATCTCTAAATGAGTACCGGACACGGGGTGACACCTGACCGGTTTTAGGATTAATGGTAGGAGTAAGGGGAACTATGACGCGCTAACTGTTCTATACTGTAGGCAACATTATACGAATCCGTAGAATTCAACATAAAACAAGGAGAAGGAAGCAGAGGTCGGCCCGTTATCTGAGGAACCATTGCCGCGAGGGTTAAACATTAGCAGGGACTATAAAGAACGACCCAGAAATTTTAATGTGGAGATAAAACAAAACACAACAAAACGAAAATAACTTAGAAAAAAAAAAAGGAAAAATGATAACCGCACAACCCCGAGGAGATTCGGAAACACCCAGTGAATGGTTTTCAGAAAATGAGTCAGAGGGACCAGACACTACACCCTTCAATCTGGCTAAAATAAAACAGGCACTGGTTAGTGTATTACAACCAAACCAAAATACCCCCAGGCCACCGTTTAGGCTGGCTGAGTTAAGTGACAATCATTTACTTCTACAAGGGGATGTAAAAAAGGAGCACCAAAAGTAGTGTTCCTCAATCCGGCTAACCGAGCCGGTTACCAGAGAATAACCTGGAAAACTTTCTGAGAGAGACATAATACCCTTGTACACTCTAAAGGGAGATTAAGGGAAAAGGGAGACCAATATGATTTGTTATTTAACCACTAATGGAAAAGGGGGAGATTAGATACCCCACAACAAATTCATGATTGCCCCGACCCGAGGTAGCATGCAGAGGACCCTATTCTGGTATTTACAACCTCACCCCCACACTCTAGCTCCAGCCATGGACAGCATGAGAGACTTAAAGAGGAAGAAAAAGAGGGGGGCTTACTAGTCGGACACATAAGAAAATAAAGGAACCGCACACAAACAGCGGAAATATTAGTGATCATGCAAGCTTTAGCTTGGATGAACAAAATAAAATAAAAGAGAGCAAAATTATAACAGATAGTTACTATTGTAGCAATAGCTTTAATGAAGATTTGGAGATATGGGAACTAAGAGGCTTTGAAAACTACAAAGGAAATCCTTTAGCACATTCAGATTATTGGACAATAATCGCTGAGTTTAGGAAAAATAAAAAAATTGTTATGCGGCACATACATAGCCATACTAAAGACAAAACAGACGATGCACTCTCCAACGAAGAGGTAGACAGGATGGCACAAAATCGAGATGATTATCCCCATTCTGTAGGCACAAACATGGAAGTAACTGTGCAAAGCGCTTTGTATAGAGCAGTCTGCATTTTCCCTAAAGAATGGGAACAAAATGAACAGATTGTTATACCTGAAAGCGAAGCACAAAGAGTTTTGTTGAATCTCCACCAATCTTTGGGTCACATCGGTTTAGAGAGAATGAGACAGTTCCTCAAAGATCGAAAAATAACCTTTCATAAATTAAAACAGAATTTTAATATTATGAAAAGACGATGCGAAGAATGCGCATTAAAGGCGGCTGCCACGCGTACAATGTGACATGAGACATATTAAAACTCATAAAACTAGAGAACACTATTCAGCTGACGTGGCGGGACCTTTAATCCCATCAACCCTGGGTAACAAATATTTTGTAGTTATCACGGATAATGGGGGTGGAGATACGAAAGTGTATCCTGTTCGTACCGCAAGAACCATTTGCAAAAGATTGGATTAGAGCAAATTCCAAGAAAGATTTGGACGTTCCAGTTCAGCTACTAAACCTGAACGAACATTTATCTTTGCCTAAAGTAGTTGCTTATATCCCTGATAGATCTAACCATGACCCCCCCTGCTTAAGACAGGGGACCAGGTGTGGGTAGACAGAGGGAATAAACAGCCAGGACAACCAATTCAAACCACTTGTGAAGGCACAGATGAAGTGATTCTCAAAAGGGGTAATATTGTTAATCTAAAACGACTCGGCCCAGTTCACCCGTTTCAACTTCGGAATAGATAATGGAAGAGGGTTCAGATTATTCAGTTTACCATCCACTCATCAGACGCACTGCATTTGTTTTGTCTCACGGAGGACAGGGGGGGATTCAAATAGGGAAGATGTCAAACCCTGACGATCCCACTCAATATCTCACATGGAGTGAGTATGTACCAGGACAATGTATAAATTGTGAAACTACAAAGGCAACACTAATATGGCAGGGGGTCAGATCTGGAAGGAATAGTTTGCCTAAGAAAACCCCCGCTCACGGAGCCAGAGAAGGCCCAGGGGACTGCAGAGTTACCATGTGTGATGTCTGCTTTGCAGAAGTAGGCATTATGGCTAATTTAGTCAGAAAGGATCATACCTACCCTCCAGGAAAATGCTGCAGGGGAGGTTACATAGGACTCACCACATGTGACAGACAGATGTATACCTGTCTCAAATCAGATGTCCTGACCAGGACAACTTCAATCCTTACCATGATGGAATTAACTGAGATAATTCGCCATCAATGCACAAGGAAGGATGACAAAGGCAGAATAATCCTAACTGCAGTGAAGCAAGATAAAGGGATAATGAAACCCTACAAAAATACCCAGTTGGGGGATTTTATTGCTGACACCTGGCAGACGTGGAGACATGTAGATAAGCCTTTTAGGTACTATGCATGCCCCATTACCTCACATGACTGGGCAACGGACCTTTCATGTGCAGGGGACAAACCAGTGACTTCCCGACAGTATGAGAGGAAGTTAGAAATGAAATGGCAAGAGGAGAAAAAGATATTACAAGTCATTATAAACATGACTTTGACAGAGGCCGGCACATGCTGTGCAGCTAGCCTTCTGATACTCCAGCTGCAGCCAGGTCAAGAATAAAATCAAAATAAATAACTTAGGGTGCTCTTGTGTCTTCTCTAGGATCAGTGAGGAGGATGGGGTAATAAAACCTATAGAGGATCTGGAGAGCCCACAGACCCCATCAAAAGATCCAGACCGACCGGAGTACACATTAAATAAGGAAGGAACAAAATGGAAATGCAAACTAATCAAAACCTTAATAAAACTATTGTTGCTTGTAAGTATAGTAGTCATCGCCTCGGTCTTCTGGGCCTCTTTGGGTCAGAGGACTATGTGGAAATATACCACCCAAACTACCGTGTATAGACAAACACAGATTATAACATGGGAGAAGGTCAACGTAGATATACCGACTACTGGATGCTTACAAACCTTAAACACCTCGGCTGCATGCCACACAAATAGGACGTTATGGAGGAGGAACTTCCTTTTAATGTTTCTACATCTGTTAGATATTTCTAAGTTAAATGTCACTAAACCAAACTGCACAAGCTCGAGCTGGATCGGCTTCAAAGGCCAGTGTAAGTTATTGGAGGATCCCCCTCAGTTGGCCTCTTCTAATTGGCAATGGCAATCCTTAATACGACTATGGGTCCGCAGTGACACCATGGAGAATACTAAATCATGCATTACTCACACCTTTGGCTATGGAAAAGGAAAATTAGACCTGATATTAAAATGCACAGATTCGGATGATGCAGAACCGATTCTTTCATGCTCTGATATACACGCAGAAGGACAGACAGTGACAGGTTTATCCTTAAATCAGAAACAACACAGAACAGTTTTCAGTAATTGCTCTTGTATTAACAACAATAAATCAACACACTGGGAGTGCCAGAGAGAATCTTGGTTTCCAGGACAAGAAGAGATTAAGCCATGGCCGCAAAAAGCCACAAATCAGTCGTTTACAACTTTCTCTTTTCCCCCAAGCTATGTCCATGAAACCTTAGATCTGCTCCAACACATCAAACCCGACCTCTCGACACCCTTGCAACAGATAAGGATCCCTAAGAGAGAGCGTCGATCCCTAAGCACTGAGATACAGGAACAAGCATGTAAATATTGTGCATTAAAACCAGAATCTCTCCAATCAGAGGGATTTAACTGGACTTTATTTGTTACATACTCAGACACACCTTTATGGATAGCTCAAGCTCAAACTTTGCACGTACATACGCAGGATAATGCCCACTTTGAACATTTCATGTGGGTTCCGGATTACAAGAATACCAATGTAATCACATGGCATCGTAACAGCTTCCGATATGGGAGAGAAAATTAGCGTTCTGCCTGAAAGATAGTAAAGGAGAAGGAACAAGCATGTGGCCAAAGTGGAGAGTTCAGGGGACACAGAAGGGGAGACATGAATGTGAAGGTGATAGACAATGTGGACTCTGGGAGAGCAGTTCAATCCTGGAAAGCATGCAGGAAATGATAATGTATTACACTGACGCTAACGACCGCCCACGTACTAATGGCCCAGGGGGAAGCATTGAATGGTTAAAAAATCTAACTACCTGTATAGAACAGAATCAAAACCCATTAGGAACTCCTTTTGAGCAAAAAATGGAGAAATATTGGAGCAATCAAGTATTGGGACTTATTGGAGAATGGAATGCGACCAGAGAAGGAAGCATAGCTTTGCCTTACATCAGTGTTAGAGACAATAATGAAGAACTAATATACCGCCTACTAGTTTCAGAAACAACCTGGTGGCCCCACTCATTATGGCAAAACCAAGGGAAAATACCAGGATTAAAATATGGATATTACAAAGAAGTTGATAGTCACAGTCAACCAGGTGATTTCTGGTACTCCTATAACTACCTTACCAATTATAGAAAACAGAACATGGATTCTTCTGACTGGGTAAGGGACATACTTTTGAAAAGAACCCTGACTAGAACCCATATTAAAGAGAATAGGGTGTCCTTTGATCCCCAGCTAGCGTATCCCCGTTACAGAAACGGAACAATATGTGTAAACTGTGTCAGCTCCTACTTAAAATGTATCACTGGAATAGATGCTACCAGATGCACAAAAAGGAATATAAAATTGGAAACAAGTGCTAAAAACATAGTAAGAGATTCAACTAATTGGCCTAGTCTCGTTCCATGGGATTTTGAATGGAAAAGGGGTTATCAATTATGGGCTGAAGTATGTGGAGAATCGGAATTGCAATGGATACAACCAAAAGCAAATTTACCACACAAAGAAGTTATCTTTAGAGGGGATACAATAGTTCTGAATAAAAGATGGGAATTTAAGATGGGTTTTGGAACTTGTATCCCTAATCGCATAGGGAGAAATACAAATGAAATAAACAATTGGAAAGTGATCCAGGGCGTATTTTATGCAGCAGGAAAAGGCCTGAGAATCATAGGTTCCTCCATAATAGGAACAGCCCAGGATGCAGTTAATGGAGCACTGAGTATAGGCATTGGTTTAGTATTGACTGTTGCCAAGAATGCAGCTATCGGCTTAGGATGTATTATATGAGTTATTTTGCTCACAAAACTATTAATATGCATTTTAAAGAAAGGTTTTTGGAGGATACAAGAGGGGAGATACAGCAAGAACCCCCTCCAATAAGATGACACCTCGGACCATAAAACAGTGACCCCACCTACTTAGACTGAAGAGGGTGGGCCTTTTAATATGTATATGAATCAGTGAGAAAGTGGGACAAATCACCAACACCCAGTGCCAAGTTAACAAGATGGAAGGACTTCAAGTAGAAAAATATTTGCACCATTTACAGATGGAATTGATTGATCTTCAGAGCGCTGTGACAACGCCATCCAGCACGACCTCTTGAGGATGACCAAGGAGGAGAAGGGCATAAAGCATTCTAAACATGTTATTGCAGGCGGCATGCGCCTTATCAGCACTAGATCTAGGAAGGCCCGCAATAAAACCAAGAAGGAAGGTGTTGAGTTGAGTTTAGGGCCCTATCAAACCCAAGTTGAATTTCCTACAGATTGGGAAGAATTAAAAGATGTGCTCAATTTAGTACCTACACCTGATTATGAATTTCAGAATGAAGTGGAGATTGTTCAGTTAGTGAGTCTAGAGAGTCTAGTTTAGGTTCACAGATAACCTCCTATTCTGAGGCAGTTAATTTCCCAGAATCGGCACCTGGACCTGAACCCACTGGAACCTGGACTAGGGGCAGTGAACCCACTGGAACCTGGACTAGGGGCAGTGAACCCACTGGAACCTGGACTAGGGGCAGTGAACCCACTGGAACCTGGACTAGGGGCAGTGAACCCACTGGAACCTGGACCGGAGGCTGAACCCATGGAACGGGCCCCAGAGAGACCAGCTCCAGCCAAGACGGCGTCCATCGCACCGGGACAGCATCAACAGGTCAAGGACGCAGGACCCGCTTCTCAACTCAAAGCCCTGATGGACCGCAGGCAATCTGGAGTGCGTGATAACAGAGACAATTGAAAAATGTGGCTTTAGGGTCTGAAGACTTTGTTACTTTCATGAGGAGGATGTTGAGTGATCGAGGAAAAATATGAAAGTAAAAAAGTCTAACCATTATAAACATATAATCATTTTCTTTTTCTATGTAACCATTTGAACATATATATAATGTTTGGTTTTTATTTCAATTATAGTTTGTGATTAGACCACATCAAATGCATAGGACGCTATAAGTTTCTATGTTATATACTCTTTTTGAATGAGATGTGTTAAATGTTCTCTCTGTTCTCTCTGTTAAAGAGCATGCAAGTAAAACCTCCTCTGTCCAACTCTGGTGACAGCATGACTTATGACACTCTGGTGTTTAAAAGGGGGGGTAGGAATGCATGTTTTTTGTGGGTGCCTGGTTATTCTACTAGGAGGAGAGAAGAGAGAAGAGGTGGTTTTCACCAGATCTCAGGCTTAAAAGGGATTTCACCAGATTCTGAGAAAACTGGACTTAATATGCATCTTTACTAGTTAAGGAGAAAAATCTGATTGGACCTGTCCCAACCCTTAAGGGCTGGGACAGATTTTTCTCCTTAACTAGTAAAGATGCATATTAAGTCCAGTTTTAGAGTCTGGAAGAAACTTCTACTATCAGGAGGGGGGTGCCTCGCAATTCTGTGCAGGAGGATAGAAGAGAGAAGAGGTGTTTATTCACCAGCTCTAAAAACTTAACCCTTTCTCTTAGTTATTTGTAAATTTTAAACTGTTTGATTGAATTGAATTTTTTTTTTGTATGTAAGATAATCTTGAAATAAAACTCAGCCTTATTTCGTAAGGTACTGAAACCAAAACAAAGATTCTGGTTCTTTAAAACAATTTAAACCCTCTTTCCCTGTCCATCCACCGTGAGATACAGAAGTGACGACTGAATCTACCAAAGAAACTTACGGTAAGTATCTTTGGGTGAAGACTTTTGCAGTGTTTGTCATAATGATGAGATGGTGTCAAATAGGTAGAGAGAAGGTATAGACGATATATGTACTCATCTTGATAAGGGTTGAGAGGAGTTACAGCCCACCACAGGGGACCTCGAGCGCAAGCTGTAAAACACCCTCGACAAAACCTATAACTTATTCTGAAAATAACACAAAAACCTAACGATTTAGCACGGGGCGAGATAAAAGACCGAAGGTGTTATACCAATATCGGATGAGGATTATTATTTCCTCCGGGATCACTAGGATAATTAGCCGACGGAGTGCCACCGAGTTAGGTGCGAGGTCTTGCCTTTCCTAACCAAACCCCCCCTTCCCCTCCTCTTCCCATGGCAAGACCACCGTTCACGTTACAAACCTGTGATATGATGTAGAACCTGTAGAACCTGTGATACGATGTCCTCTCTTTAGTCAGCTCTGTCATGATGTCTGGTATCCATGTGAGACCACGAGGCAGCTGTAAGGCCGCTGGACCACATGAGGATCCAGAGAGCCTTGGTAGGGTATTCATGACCCGGTTCTTTATGAACCTCATGAAGCTCATGAGGATCCAGAGAGCCTTGGTAGGGTATTCATGACCCGGTTCTTTATGATCCTCATGAGGAACCCATGAGGATCCAGAGAGCCTCGGTAGGGTATTCATGACCCGGTTCTTTATGATCCTCATGAGGAACCCATGAGGATCCAGAGAGCCTTGGTAGGGTATTCGTGACCCGGTTCTTTATGAACCTCATGAGGAACCCATACAGAGTTCTACATAGAACCCTTGCTTCCTGGTGGATCTTGCTTGCACCCTTAGAAGGTGAAGATGTTCTGCATAGAACCTCCAGAGAAGACTTTGGGTGAAAGCATTCCACCATATGAGGGTTCTCTGTGGAACCTTTGGGTGAAACTTTCTCATGTGGTTCTGGGTAAAACTCTTGATGCTTTGTTCTAGGTAGAACCCTCTGAAAGGGAACCTTTAGGAAAGGTTCTACCAACGTGGGTTCTCCTATGGGGACCCTCCAGGGTTCTAGTTAGCACATTTATTAAAAAATATGTTATATATATATATATATATATATATATATATATATATATATATATATATATATATATATGCTGAAGTACTGCTGGAGTACTGCTGAAGTACTGCTGGAGTAATGCTGGAGTAATCCTGAAGTACTGCTGAAGTACTGCTGGAGTACTGCTGAAGTACTGCTGAAGTACTGCTGGAGTAATGCTGGAGTACTGCTGAAGTATTGCTGGAGTACTGCTGGAGTACTGCTGGAGTACTGCTGAAGTATTGCTGGAGTACTGCTGGAGTACTGCTGAAGTACTGCTGGAGTTTTGCTGGAGTACTGCTGAAGTACTGCTGGAGTAATGCTGGAGTACTGCTGGAGTACTACTGAAGTATTGCTGGAGTACTGCTGGAGTACTGCTGGAGTAATGCTGGAGTACTGCTGGAGTACTGCTGAAGTAATGCTGGAGTAATGCTGGAGTATTGCTGGAGTAATGCTGAAGTACTGCTGGAGTACTGCTGAAGTACTGCTGGAGTACTGCTGGAGTAATGCTGGAGTACTGCTGGAGTACTGCTGAAGTAATGCTGGAGTAATGCTGGAGTATTGCTGGAGTAATGCTGAAGTACTGCTGGAGTACTGCTGAAGTATTGCTGGAGTACTGCTGGAGTACTGCTGGAGTAATGCTGAAGTACTGCTGAAGTACTGCTGGAGTACTGCTGGAGTAATGCTGGAGTACTGCTGAAGTACTGCTGGAGTAATGCTGAAGTACTGCTGAAGTACTGCTGGAGTACTGCTGGAGTAATGCTGGAGTACTGCTGAAGTACTGCTGGAGTACTGCTGGAGTAATGCTGGAGTAATGCTGAAGTACTGCTGAAGTACTGCTGGAGTACTGCTGTAGTAATGCTGGAGTACTGCTGAAGTATTGCTGGAGTACTGCTGGAGTACTGCTGAAGTATTGCTGGAGTACTGCTGTAGTAATGCTGGAGTACTGCTGAAGTATTGCTGGAGTACTGCTGGAGTACTGCTGAAGTACTGCTGGAGTATTGCTGGAGTACTGCTGGAGTACTGCTGAAGTACTGCTGGAGTATTGCTGGAGTAATGCTGGAGTACTGCTGAAGTATTGCTGGAGTACTGCTGGAGTAATGCTGAAGTACTGCTGAAGTACTGCTGGAGTACTGCTGTAGTAATGCTGGAGTACTGCTGAAGTATTGCTGGAGTACTGCTGAAGTACTGCTGGAGTAATGCTGGAGTAATGCTGGAGTACTGCTGAAGTACTGCTGAAGTACTGCTGGAGTATTGCTGGAGTACTGCTGAAGTACTGCTGGAGTAATGCTGGAGTAATGCTGGAGTACTGCTGAAGTACTGCTGAAGTACTGCTGGAGTAATGCTGGAGTACTGCTGAAGTACTGCTGAAGTACTGCTGGAGTATTGCTGGAGTAATGCTGAAGTACTGCTGAAGTACTGCTGGAGTACTGCTGTAGTAATGCTGGAGTAATGCTGAAGTATTGCTGGAGTATTGCTGGAGTACTGCTGAAGTACTGCTGGAGTATTGCTGGAGTACTGCTGAAGTACTGCTGAAGTACTGCTGGAGTACTGCTGTAGTAATGCTGGAGTAATGCTGAAGTACTGCTGGAGTATTGCTGGAGTACTGCTGAAGTACTGCTGAAGTACTGCTGGAGTACTGCTGTAGTAATGCTGGAGTAATGCTGGAGTACTGCTGGAGTACTGCTGAAGTACTGCTGGAGTATTGCTGGAGTACTGCTGAAGTACTGCTGGAGTAATGCTGGAGTAATGCTGGAGTACTGCTGAAGTACTGCTGAAGTACTGCTGGAGTATTGCTGGAGTACTGCTGAAGTACTGCTGGAGTAATGCTGGAGTAATGCTGGAGTACTGCTGAAGTACTGCTGAAGTACTGCTGGAGTAATGCTGGAGTACTGCTGAAGTACTGCTGAAGTACTGCTGGAGTATTGCTGGAGTAATGCTGAAGTACTGCTGAAGTACTGCTGGAGTACTGCTGTAGTAATGCTGGAGTAATGCTGAAGTATTGCTGGAGTACTGCTGGAGTACTGCTGAAGTACTGCTGGAGTATTGCTGGAGTACTGCTGAAGTACTGCTGGAGTAATGCTGGAGTATTGCTGGAGTATTGCTGGAGTAATGCTGGAGTACTGCTGGAGTAATGCTGGAGTACTGCTGGAGTAATGCTGGAGTACTGCTGAAGTACTGCTGGAGTACTGCTGGAGTAATGCTGGAGTACTGCTGGAGTACTGCTGGAGTACTGCTGAAGTAATGCTGAAGTACTGCTGGAGTATTGCTGGAGTACTGCTGAAGTACTGCTGGAGTAATGCTGGAGTACTGCTGAAGTAATGCTGAAGTAATGCTGGAGTATTGCTGGAGTATTGCTGGAGTAATGCTGAAGTAATGCTGAAGTACTGCTGAAGTAATGCTGGAGTACTGCTGAAGTACTGCTGGAGTACTGCTGAAGTACTGCTGGAGTAATGCTGGAGTACTGCTGAAGTAATGCTGGAGTACTGCTGGAGTACTGCTGGAGTAATGCTGGAGTACTGCTGAAGTAATGCTGGAGTACTGCTGGAGTACTGCTGGAGTAATGCTGGAGTATTGCTGGAGTAATGCTGGAGTACTGCTGGAGTACTGCTGGAGTAATGCTGAAGTACTGCTGGAGTAATGCTGGAGTAATGCTGGAGTACTGCTGAAGTAATGCTGAAGTACTGCTGGAGTACTGCTGGAGTATTGCTGGAGTAATGCTGGAGTACTGCTGAAGTAATGCTGGAGTACTGCTGGAGTACTGCTGAAGTAATGCTGGAGTATTGCTGGAGTATTGCTGGAGTAATGCTGAAGTACTGCTGAAGTACTGCTGGAGTAATGCTGGAGTACTGCTGGAGTATTGCTGGAGTATTGCTGGAGTACTGCTGAAGTACTGCTGAAGTACTGCTGGAGTACTGCTGAAGTACTGCTGGAGTAATGCTGGAGTAATGCTGAAGTACTGCTGAAGTACTGCTGGAGTACTGCTGAAGTACTGCTGAAGTACTGCTGGAGTACTGCTGAAGTACTGCTGGAGTAATGCTGGAGTACTGCTGGAGTAATGCTGGAGTACTGCTGAAGTACTGCTGGAGTACTGCTGGAGTAATGCTGGAGTACTGCTGGAGTATTGCTGGAGTAATGCTGGAGTACTGCTGAAGTAATGCTGAAGTACTGCTGGAGTACTGCTGAAGTAATGCTGGAGTACTGCTGGAGTAATGCTGGAGTATTGCTGGAGTATTGCTGGAGTAATGCTGAAGTAATGCTGAAGTACTGCTGGAGTACTGCTGAAGTAATGCTGGAGTATTGCTGGAGTATTGCTGGAGTAATGCTGAAGTACTGCTGAAGTAATGCTGGAGTACTGCTGGAGTACTGCTGAAGTACTGCTGGAGTAATGCTGGAGTACTGCTGGAGTATTGCTGGAGTAATGCTGGAGTACTGCCGAAGTACTGCTGGAGTACTGCTGAAGTACTGCTGGAGTAATGCTGGAGTACTGCTGAAGTAATGCTGGAGTACTGCTGAAGTAATGCTGGAGTAATGCTGAAGTACTGCTGGAGTAATGCTGGAGTACTGCTGGAGTACTGCTGGAGTATTGCTGGAGTAATGCTGGAGTACTGCTGGAGTATTGCTGGAGTATTGCTGGAGTATTGCTGGAGTAATGCTGGAGTACTGCTGAAGTATTGCTGGAGTACTGCTGAAGTACTGCTGGAGTAATGCTGGAGTACTGCTGGAGTATTGCTGGAGTATTGCTGGAGTATTGCTGGAGTAATGCTGAAGTAATGCTGGAGTACTGCTGAAGTACTGCTGGAGTAATGCTGAAGTACTGCTGGAGTACTGCTGGAGTACTGCTGGAGTAATGCTGAAGTACTGCTGGAGTAATGCTGGAGTACTGCTGAAGTAATGCTGGAGTACTGCTGGAGTACTGCTGGAGTAATGCTGGAGTACTGCTGAAGTAATGCTGGAGTACTGCTGGAGTACTGCTGGAGTAATGCTGGAGTATTGCTGGAGTAATGCTGGAGTACTGCTGGAGTACTGCTGGAGTAATGCTGAAGTACTGCTGGAGTAATGCTGGAGTAATGCTGGAGTACTGCTGAAGTAATGCTGAAGTACTGCTGGAGTACTGCTGGAGTATTGCTGGAGTAATGCTGGAGTACTGCTGAAGTAATGCTGGAGTACTGCTGGAGTACTGCTGAAGTAATGCTGGAGTATTGCTGGAGTATTGCTGGAGTAATGCTGAAGTACTGCTGAAGTACTGCTGGAGTAATGCTGGAGTACTGCTGGAGTATTGCTGGAGTATTGCTGGAGTACTGCTGAAGTACTGCTGAAGTACTGCTGGAGTACTGCTGAAGTACTGCTGGAGTAATGCTGGAGTAATGCTGAAGTACTGCTGAAGTACTGCTGGAGTACTGCTGAAGTACTGCTGGAGTAATGCTGGAGTACTGCTGGAGTAATGCTGGAGTACTGCTGAAGTACTGCTGGAGTACTGCTGGAGTAATGCTGGAGTACTGCTGGAGTATTGCTGGAGTAATGCTGGAGTACTGCTGAAGTAATGCTGAAGTACTGCTGGAGTACTGCTGAAGTAATGCTGGAGTACTGCTGGAGTAATGCTGGAGTATTGCTGGAGTATTGCTGGAGTAATGCTGAAGTAATGCTGAAGTACTGCTGGAGTACTGCTGAAGTAATGCTGGAGTATTGCTGGAGTATTGCTGGAGTAATGCTGAAGTACTGCTGAAGTAATGCTGGAGTACTGCTGGAGTACTGCTGAAGTACTGCTGGAGTAATGCTGGAGTACTGCTGGAGTATTGCTGGAGTAATGCTGGAGTACTGCCGAAGTACTGCTGGAGTACTGCTGAAGTACTGCTGGAGTAATGCTGGAGTACTGCTGAAGTAATGCTGGAGTACTGCTGAAGTAATGCTGGAGTACTGCTGAAGTAATGCTGGAGTAATGCTGAAGTACTGCTGGAGTAATGCTGGAGTACTGCTGGAGTACTGCTGGAGTATTGCTGAAGTAATGCTGGAGTATTGCTGAAGTAATGCTGGAGTACTGCTGAAGTAATGCTGGAGTAATGCTGAAGTACTGCTGGAGTAATGCTGGAGTACTGCTGGAGTAATGCTGGAGTAATGCTGGAGTAATGCTGAAGTACTGCTGGAGTACTGCTGGAGTACTGCTGGAGTATTGCTGGAGTATTGCTGGAGTATTGCTGGAGTAATGCTGGAGTACTGCTGAAGTATTGCTGGAGTACTGCTGAAGTACTGCTGGAGTAATGCTGGAGTACTGCTGGAGTATTGCTGGAGTATTGCTGGAGTATTGCTGGAGTAATGCTGAAGTAATGCTGGAGTACTGCTGAAGTACTGCTGGAGTAATGCTGAAGTACTGCTGGAGTACTGCTGGAGTACTGCTGGAGTAATGCTGGAGTTCCGCTGTGGCTGCATCTCTACGGCTTTGTGGGTTCCATCATGTGCAATTCTTCCAACACAGCATGAACCTCAGAGAAATACAAAGCACACTCCTATAGTTTAGTACAGTTAACATGTTATGAAAAGGTCTGAATCTCCTCAATGCTCTCATGGAGCTCTTTACTAAAAATAAACACAAGTACAAAGTTCTGACGTGCACTACAGTGTACATTCATACATTAGTTGTTTTTCCTGTGACAATAAATAAGCTCAGCTCTGAAAACTCACTCCCTTACTCCTTAGATGTTTACTTACTAAAAACAATCCAAATATAACATAAAAAAACATTTTAATATGAATATAATGCTTCCTTTCTTTTTTTCTTCATAAAATGTGCTTGTTGTGGAGGCTGCCATTTTGAAAAGACACATGTGACATCATTTTAAAGCTACTGTCCTCTTTAAGGAACATCAGAAAGCCACACCCCCACAAGAGTACATGAACACCTGAGTACATGAGTACCTGAACACCCGAGTACATGAGTACCTGAACACCTGAGTACCTGAACACCTGAGTACCTGAACACCTGAGTACCTGAGTACATGAGTACATGAACACCTGAGTACATGAGTACCTGAACACCTGAGTACCTGAACACCTGAGTACATGAGTAGATGAACACCTGAGTACATGAGTACATGAACACCTGAGTACATGAGTACCTGAACACCTGAGTACCTGAACACCTGAGTACATGAGTACCTGAACACCTGAGTACATGAGTACCTGAACACCTGAGTACCTGAACACCTGAGTACAGGAGTACCTGAGTACATGAACACCTGAGTACATGAGTACCTGAGTACATGAGTACATGAACACCTGAGTACATGAGTACATGAACACCTGAGTACATGAGTACCTGAACACCTGAGTACCTGAACACCTGAGTACATGAGTACCTGAACACCTGAGTACAGGAGTACCTGAGTACATGAGTACATGAACACCTGAGTACATGAGTACCTGAACACCTGAGTACCTGAACACCTGAGTACCTGAACACCTGAGTACCTGAACACCTAAATACATGAGTACATGAACACCTGAGTACATGAGTACATGAACACCTGAGTACATGAGTACCTGAACACCTGAGTACATGAGTACCTGAACACCTGAGTACCTGAACACCTGAGTACCTGAACACCTGAGTACATGAACACCTGAGTACATGAGTACCTGAACACCTGAGTACATGAGTACCTGAACACCTGAGTACCTGAACACCTGAGTACATGAGTAACTGAACACCTGAGTACATTAGTACCTGAACACCTGAGTACATGAGTACATGAACACCTGAGTACCTGAACACCTGAGTACCTGAACACCTGAGTACCTGAACACCTGAGTACATGAGTACCTGAACACCTGAGTACCTGAACACCTGAGTACATGAGTACCTGAACACCTGAGTACATTAGTACCTGAACACCTGAGTACCTGAACACCTGAGGTAATGAGTACCTGAACACCTGAGTACATGAGTACATGAACACCTGAGTACATTAGTACCTGAACACCTGAGTACCTGAACACCTGAGTACATTAGTACCTGAACACCTGAGTACATGAACACCTGAGTACATGAACACCTGAGTACCTGAACACCTGAGTACATTAGTACCTGAACACCTGAGTACCTGAACACCTGAGTACATTAGTACCTGTACACCTGAGTACCTGAACACCTGAGTACATGAGTACCTGAACACCTGAGTACATGAGTACCTGAACACCTGAGTACATGAACACCTGAGTACATGAGTACCTGAACACCTGAGTACCTGAACACCTGAGTACATGAGTACATGAACACCTGAGTACATGAGTACCTGAACACCTGAGTACCTGAGTACCTGAACACCTGAGTACCTGAACACCTGAGTACATGAACACCTGAGTACCTGAACACCTGAGTATCTGATTACCTATGTACCCGATTACCTGAACACCTAAGTACCTGACGGTTTATCCCTCTTTATGCTAAGCTAAGCTAAGCACAGACATTATTTTCCTTCTAAAAACCTGAGAGATTTCTCTAAATGCAAACAGACATAATGAAACATCAGAGTTCATTATTTCATAATAACAACAAGATGCAGCTGTTTTATATTGTTTATGACTCTGCAAATACAAACAAACCGACCAATCAGCAGCCAGAGGCCACTGTGATGTCATCAGAGGGAATAAACCACGTCCCCCGTCTGTCACAGACCAGCATCTGGAGGAGGTCCAAAGAAGATCTGAGGGTCTGGAGGACTGTGGCTCAGTGGTTAGCATGCCCGTCGTTCAATCAGAGGATCGGAGGTTCGAGCCCCGGCTCCGCTAGTCCGTGTCGTCGCGTCCTTGAGACTCTTAACCCCGAATCGTCAGCTAAAAAGAACTGTTGTGTAATGGAGGGGGTCCAAAGAGGGTCTGGAGGTCTGGAGGGGGTCAGGACTCTGAGTCATGGTTGGAGATCTTGTCGATGGACTTCAGCAACTGAGCGACGAGAACGAGACTTTCTGCTTCCCCCATCAGCTGACTGGAAACAGACAGACAGGTTAATGACAGGTAGAGTAGACACAGACAGGTTAATGACAGGTAGAGTAGACACAGACAGGTTAATGACAGGTAGACACAGACAGGTGAATGACAGGTGAATGAGGTTTATGTGCGTGTACTTTGTACTATGTAAAGTTCTCATGTTCATGGGGAGAGGTCGTCCTGAACCACCAGGCAGTTCATCCTCATGAAGCTCCTTCATCACTGAGGATGCAACATGCAGAGAGTAATGACTCCACTGTGGGATTAATAAAGGATTATTAAAAAAACAAAACAAAAACAGCATCACCCCCACCTGTAATACCTCCGCGCCCCACAGTTTGAGGACCACTGGGTTAATGACAGGTAGACAGTTACATTGTGTTCATGGACATCAAAGCAGAGATGACTGGACCGAAAGAGATGTGTGATGTCCACACACGGAGTGGGCGTGGCTTACCGGATAGAGGAGTGGGCGTGGCTTGCCGTCTTGTTCAGGTATTCAGATGCCACCTGAGCGTTGTGTCTCATCGTCATGACGATTTCAGAGTCTGCTGCTTTCAGACGGTCGTTCTCCGACTGAAGTCAACATTTATTATTATGTTATATATAATATACATAATATACATAATATACATATACTAGTATCTGAAGTATCTGTTGTCTCACCTGCAGCTGCTGCAGCGCCACCTTCAGTTTAGAAACACAACCCTCTGCTTTCAATGCTCGCTTCTAGAGAGAGAGAGGTAGAGAGAGGTAGAGAGAGAGAGGTAGAGAGAGAGAGAGAGGTAGAGAGAGAGAGAGAGAGACAGGCTGATGAAGTAAGATGTACATTCATCATCCTGAAATTACTTTAGTTTTTGAATTTGTGCGAATAAATAATACAAACAGATGAATTGAAGAGATAAACATTGAGTCATAAACAGGAAGTGATGCTGTGACGTCCTCATGAAGGGAAGTAAACAGGAAGTGATGCTGTAACGTCCTCATGAAGAGAAGTAAACAGGAAGTGATGCTGTAACGTCCTCATGAAGGGAAGTAAACAGGAAGTGATGCTGTAACGTCCTCATGAAGGGAAGTAAACAGGAAGTGATGCTGTAACGTCCTCATGAAGAGAAGTAAACAGGAAGTGATGCTGTAACGTCCTCATGAAGAGAAGTAAACAGGAAGTGATGCTGTAACGTCCTCATGAAGGGAAGTAAACAGGAAGTGATGCTGTGACGTCCTCATGAAGAGAAGTAAACAGGAAGTGATGCTGTAACGTCCTCATGAAGAGAAGTAAACAGGAAGTGATGCTGTGATGTCCTCATGAAGAGAAGTAAACAGGAAGTGATGCTGTAACGTCCTCATGAAGGGAAGTAAACAGGAAGTGATGCTGTGACGTCCTCATGAAGAGAAGTAAACAGGAAGTGATGCTGTAACGTCCTCATGAAGGGAAGTAAACAGGAAGTGATGCTGTAACGTCCTCATGAAGGGAAGTAAACAGGAAGTGATGCTGTAACGTCCTCATGAAGAGAAGTAAACAGGAAGTGATGCTGTAACGTCCTCATGAAGGGAAGTAAACAGGAAGTGATGCTGTAACGTCCTCATGAAGAGAAGTAAACAGGAAGTGATGCTGTAACGTCCTCATGAAGAGAAGTAAACAGGAAGTGATGCTGTAACGTCCTCATGAAGAGAAGTAAACAGGAAGTGATGCTGTAACGTCCTCATGAAGAGAAGTAAACAGGAAGTGATGCTGTAACGTCCTCATGAAGAGAAGTAAACAGGAAGTGATGCTGTAACGTCCTCATGAAGGGAAGTAAACAGGAAGTGATGCTGTAACGTCCTCATGAAGGGAAGTAAACAGGAAGTGATGCTGTAACGTCCTCATGAAGGGAAGTAAACAGGAAGTGATGCTGTAACGTCCTCATGAAGAGAAGTAAACAGGAAGTGATGCTGTAACGTCCTCATGAAGGGAAGTAAACAGGAAGTGATGCTGTAACGTCCTCATGAAGAGAAGTAAACAGGAAGTGATGCTGTAACGTCCTCATGAAGAGAAGTAAACAGGAAGTGATGCTGTAACGTCCTCATGAAGGGAAGTAAACAGGAAGTGATGCTGTAACGTCCTCATGAAGAGAAGTAAACAGGAAGTGATGTTGTAACGTCCTCATGAAGGGAAGTAAACAGGAAGTGATGCTGTAACGTCCTCATGAAGAGAAGTAAACAGGAAGTGATGCTGTAACGTCCTCATGAAGGGAAGTAAACAGGAAGTGATGCTGTAACGTCCTCATGAAGAGAAGTAAACAGGAAGTGATGCTGTAACGTCCTCATGAAGGGAAGTAAACAGGAAGTGATGCTGTAACGTCCTCATGAAGAGAAGTAAACAGGAAGTGATGCTGTAACGTCCTCATGAAGGGAAGTAAACAGGAAGTGATGCTGTAACGTCCTCATGAAGAGAAGTAAACAGGAAGTGATGCTGTAACGTCCTCATGAAGGGAAGTAAACAGGAAGTGATGCTGTAACGTCCTCATGAAGAGAAGTAAACAGGAAGTGATGCTGTAACGTCCTCATGAAGAGAAGTAAACAGGAAGTGATGCTGTGATGTCCTCATGAAGAGAAGTAAACAGGAAGTGATGCTGTAACGTCCTCATGAAGGGAAGTAAACAGGAAGTGATGCTGTGACGTCCTCATGAAGAGAAGTAAACAGGAAGTGATGCTGTAACGTCCTCATGAAGAGAAGTAAACAGGAAGTGATGCTGTAACGTCCTCATGAAGAGAAGTAAACAGGAAGTGATGCTGTAACGTCCTCATGAAGGGAAGTAAACAGGAAGTGATGCTGTAACGTCCTCATGAAGGGAAGTAAACAGGAAGTGATGCTGTAACGTCCTCATGAAGGGAAGTAAACAGGAAGTGATGCTGTAACGTCCTCATGAAGAGAAGTAAACAGGAAGTGATGCTGTAACGTCCTCATGAAGGGAAGTAAACAGGAAGTGATGCTGTAACGTCCTCATGAAGAGAAGTAAACAGGAAGTGATGCTGTAACGTCCTCATGAAGAGAAGTAAACAGGAAGTGATGCTGTAACGTCCTCATGAAGGGAAGTAAACAGGAAGTGATGCTGTAACGTCCTCATGAAGAGAAGTAAACAGGAAGTGATGTTGTAACGTCCTCATGAAGGGAAGTAAACAGGAAGTGATGCTGTAACGTCCTCATGAAGAGAAGTAAACAGGAAGTGATGCTGTAACGTCCTCATGAAGGGAAGTAAACAGGAAGTGATGCTGTAACGTCCTCATGAAGAGAAGTAAACAGGAAGTGATGCTGTAACGTCCTCATGAAGGGAAGTAAACAGGAAGTGATGCTGTAACGTCCTCATGAAGAGAAGTAAACAGGAAGTGATGCTGTAACGTCCTCATGAAGGGAAGTAAACAGGAAGTGATGCTGTAACGTCCTCATGAAGAGAAGTAAACAGGAAGTGATGCTGTAACGTCCTCATGAAGGGAAGTAAACAGGAAGTGATGCTGTAACGTCCTCATGAAGAGAAGTAAACAGGAAGTGATGCTGTGACGTCCTCATGAAGGGAAGTAAACAGGAAGTGATGCTGTAACGTCCTCATGAAGAGAAGTAAACAGGAAGTGATGCTGTGACGTCCTCATGAAGAGAAGTAAACAGGAAGTGATGCTGTAACGTCCTCATGAAGGGAAGTAAACAGGAAGTGATGCTGTAACGTCCTCATGAAGAGAAGTAAACAGGAAGTGATGCTGTAACGTCCTCATGAAGGGAAGTAAACAGGAAGTGATGCTGTAACGTCCTCATGAAGAGAAGTAAACAGGAAGTGATGCTGTAACGTCCTCATGAAGGGAAGTAAACAGGAAGCGATGCTGTAACGTCCTCATGAAGAGAAGTAAACAGGAAGTGATGCTGTGACGTCCTCATGAAGAGAAGTAAACAGGAAGTGATGCTGTAACGTCCTCATGAAGAGAAGTAAACAGGAAGTGATGCTGTAACGTCCTCATGAAGAGAAGTAAACAGGAAGTGATGCTGTGACGTCCTCATGAAGAGAAGTAAACAGGAAGTGATGCTGTGACGTCCTCATGAAGAGAAGTAAACAGGAAGTGATGCTGTAACGTCCTCATGAAGAGAAGTAAACAGGAAGTGATGCTGTGACGTCCTCATGAAGAGAAGTAAACAGGAAGTGATGCTGTAACGTCCTCATGAAGAGAAGTAAACAGGAAGTGATGCTGTAACGTCCTCATGAAGAGAAGTAAACAGGAAGTGATGCTGTAACGTCCTCATGAAGAGAAGTAAACAGGAAGTGATGCTGTGACGTCCTCATGAAGAGAAGTAAACAGGAAGTGATGCTGTAACGTCCTCATGAAGGGAAGTAAACAGGAAGTGATGCTGTAACGTCCTCATGAAGGGAAGTAAACAGGAAGTGATGCTGTAACGTCCTCATGAAGGGAAGTAAACAGGAAGTGATGCTGTAACGTCCTCATGAAGAGAAGTAAACAGGAAGTGATGCTGTAACGTCCTCATGAAGAGAAGTAAACAGGAAGTGATGCTGTAACGTCCTCATGAAGAGAAGTAAACAGGAAGTGATGCTGTAACGTCCTCATGAAGAGAAGTAAACAGGAAGTGATGCTGTAACGTCCTCATGAAGAGAAGTAAACAGGAAGTGATGCTGTAACGTCCTCATGAAGAGAAGTAAACAGGAAGTGATGCTGTAACGTCCTCATGAAGAGAAGTAAACAGGAAGTGATGCTGTAACGTCCTCATGAAGAGAAGTAAACAGGAAGTGATGCTGTAACGACCTCATGAAGAGAAGTAAACAGGAAGTGATGCTGTAACGTCCTCATGAAGAGAAGTAAACAGGAAGTGATGCTGTAACGTCCTCATGAAGGGAAGTAAACAGGAAGTGATGCTGTGATGTCCTCATGAAGAGAAGTAAACAGGAAGTGATGCTGTAACGTCCTCATGAAGAGAAGTAAACAGGAAGTGATGCTGTAACGTCCTCATGAAGAGAAGTAAACAGGAAGTGATGCTGTAACGTCCTCATGAAGAGAAGTAAACAGGAAGTGATGCTGTAACGTCCTCATGAAGAGAAGTAAACAGGAAGTGATGCTGTAACGACCTCATGAAGAGAAGTAAACAGGAAGTGATGCTGTAACGTCCTCATGAAGAGAAGTAAACAGGAAGTGATGCTGTAACGTCCTCATGAAGAGAAGTAAACAGGAAGTGATGCTGTAACATCCTCATGAAGAGAAGTAAACAGGAAGTGATGCTGTAACGTCCTCATGAAGGGAAGTAAACAGGAAGTGATGCTGTAACGTCCTCATGAAGAGAAGTAAACAGGAAGTGATGCTGTAACGTCCTCATGAAGAGAAGTAAACAGGAAGTGATGCTGTAACGTCCTCATGAAGAGAAGTAAACAGGAAGTGATGCTGTAACGTCCTCATGAAGGGAAGTAAACAGGAAGTGATGCTGTAACGTCCTCATGAAGGGAAGTAAACAGGAAGTGATGCTGTGACGTCCTCATGAAGAGAAGTAAACAGGAAGTGATGCTGTAACGTCCTCATGAAGAGAAGTAAACAGGAAGTGATGCTGTAACGTACTCATGAAGGGAAGTAAACAGGAAGTGATGCTGTAACGTCCTCATGAAGAGAAGTAAAC
>JBAMJR010000228.1:170000-180000 GCA_038501785.1 Myoxocephalus aenaeus | reverse complement strand
ACACACACACACACACACACACACAGACAGACAGACACAGACACACACACACACACACACACACAGAGACACACACACACACACACACACACACACAGAGACACACACACACACACACACTCTTAGCTCTGGTTCTCATGGATCAGGTCTCCTCTAGTCAGACTCTGACCTGTTGGATCTGGATCCTCCTGCAGGAGGAGGTCTCTTCATCTCCTCCTCCTCCTCTTCCTCCTCCTCCTCCTCCCTGCTGGTCTTCAGGTCTGGAGGAGAACCTGTTGGTTCAGAGATGTGAACCCTCTGAACCTCTCTCTGGTCTTTTCAAAATAAAGGTCCTGCTACAGGACTCACCTGGTCTCCTCTTCCTCGTCCTCCTCGTCTTCCTCCGTGCCGTCTACGCCTGCCTGGAGGCTCCGCCCCCACCCGGCCTCCTGATTGGACAGAGTCATGAACACCTGGCGCCTCAGTGATGACGTCATACCTGTGGAGCCAGAGAGGCAACAGCTGACTTCAGGGTCAAGGGTCACTCGCACTTCCTGTCCTCCTTCATCATCATCCTCCTCCTCCTCTTCCTCGGCTGCAGACTGGAGGAGGACCACCGGGTCCTGGTTCTGGTCCCGGTCCAGGTCTTGGTCCAGGTCTTGGTCCAGGTCTGGCTCAGGGTTCTGGTCCTGGTTCTTCCAGCGGAGGAACTCTCTGAAGGAGAACGGGTTCAGGTCCTCAGGGTCCAGCTCTGCTGAGGGTCAAAGTTCACCATGAGACCCGAGACCAGCTGACCACCACAACAACAACAACAACAACAACACATCCGCAGTGACCTCACCGTCTGCGCAGCTCTTCTGTTTGGACATGACGTCACACAGCGGCTCATCGATCGCTACTGAATGACGTCACACAGCGGCTCATCGATCGCTACTGATCGGTATCGATCATCACGTCTCTCCTGCGGGACGACACCAGACCCGGAAGCACAGCCGCCAGCTCTTCTGACTTCTCATTGGCTGAGAGGATCACGTGACGGAGCGGCGCGGCAGACAGGAGCAGCAGGAAGGGTCCCGGTCAAACCTGTCTCTCCACGTGCGCCGGTTCAGAGCCGCGACCCGGTTCCCTGCGGACCTCCTCCGGTGAGTGGCTGCCTGCTGCACGAGCCGGTTTAGTCCGGTTTAGCTCGGTTTAGTCCGGTTTAGTCCGGCTCGTCTTGGCGGGGATTTCAAGCCGCTCTGCCGGGCTGGATCCGGTGTTCCGGTTCAACAGGCGACCGTGTTACCTGGTGACTGTTGTTGAGACCGGAAGAGAGCTAAACCTTCTCTTCCGGTCTCTGGGCTAAACATAGTGGACTAGTCTGGTCTACACATAGTGGACTAGTCTAAACATAGTGGACTAGTCTGGTCTACACATAGTGGACTAGTCTAAACATAGTGGACTAGTCTAAACATAGTGGACTAGTCTAAACATAGTGGACTAGTCTAAACATAGTGGACTAGTCTGGTCTAAACATAGTGGACTAGTCTGGTCTACACATAGTGGACTAGTCTAAACATAGTGGACTAGTCTAAACATAGTGGACTAGTCTGGTCTAAACATAGTGGACTAGTCTGGTCTACACATAGTGGACTAGTCTAAACATAGTGGTCTAGTCTAAACATAGTGGACTAGTCTAAACATAGTGGACTAGTCTAAACATAGTGGACTAGTCTAAACATAGTGGACTAGTCTGGTCTAAACATAGTGGACTAGTCTGGTCTACACATAGTGGACTAGTCTAAACATAGTGGACTAGTCTAAACATAGTGGACTAGTCTGGTCTACACATAGTGGACTAGTCTAAACATAGTGGTCTAGTCTAAACATAGTGGACTAGTCTAAACATAGTGGACTAGTCTAAACATAGTGGACTAGTCTAAACATAGTGGACTAGTCTGGTCTAAACATAGTGGACTAGTCTGGTCTAAACATAGTGGACTAGTCTAAACATAGTGGACTAGTCTGGTCTAAACATAGTGGACTAGTCTGGTCTACACATAGTGGACTAGTCTAAACATAGTGGACTAGTCTAAACATAGTGGACTAGTCTGGTCTAAACATAGTGGACTAGTCTGGTCTACACATAGTGGACTAGTCTAAACATAGTGGACTAGTCTGGTCTAAACATAGTGGACTAGTCTGGTCTACACATAGTGGACTAGTCTGGTCTAAACATAGTGGACTAGTCTGGTCTACACATAGTGGACTAGTCTAAACATAGTGGACTAGTCTAAACATAGTGGACTAGTCTGGTCTAAACATAGTGGACTAGTCTGGTCTACACATAGTGGACTAGTCTAAACATAGTGGACTAGTCTGGTCTAAACATAGTGGACTAGTCTGGTCTACACATAGTGGACTAGTCTAAACATAGTGGACTAGTCTGGTCTACACATAGTGGACTAGTCTGGTCTACACATAGTGGACTAGTCTAAACATAGTGGACTAGTCTGGTCTACACATAGTGGACTAGTCTAAACATAGTGGACTAGTCTGGTCTACACATAGTGGACTAGTCTAAACATAGTGGACTAGTCTGGTCTAAACATAGTGGACTAGTCTGGTCTACACATAGTGGACTAGTCTAAACATAGTGGACAAGTCTGGTCTAAACATAGTGGACTAGTCTGGTCTACACATAGTGGACTAGTCTAAACATAGTGGACTAGTCTGGTCTAAACATAGTGGACTAGTCTAAACATAGTGGACTAGTCTGGTCTAAACATAGTGGACTAGTCTAAACATAGTGGACTAGTCTGGTCTACACATAGTGGACTAGTCTAAACATAGTGGACTAGTCTGGTCTAAACATAGTGGACTAGTCTAAACATAGTGGACTAGTCTGGTCTACACATAGTGGACTAGTCTAAACATAGTGGACTAGTCTGGTCTAAACATAGTGGACTAGTCTAAACATAGTGGACTAGTCTGGTCTAAACATAGTGGACTAGTCTAAACATAGTGGACTAGTCTGGTCTAAACATAGTGGACTAGTCTAAACATAGTGGACTAGTCTGGTCTACACATAGTGGACTAGTCTAAACATAGTGGACTAGTCTGGTCTACACATAGTGGACTAGTCTAAACATAGTGGACTAGTCTAAACATAGTGGACTAGTCTAAACATAGTGGACTAGTCTGGTCTACACATAGTGGACTAGTCTAAACATAGTGGACTAGTCTAAACATCGTGGACTAGTCTGGTCTAAACATAGTGGTCTAGTCTAAACATAGTGGTCTAGTCTAAACATCGTGGACTGGTCTAAACATCGTGGACTAGTCTGGTCTACACATAGTGGACTAATCTAAACATAGTGGACTAGTCTGGTCTACACATAGTGGACTAGTCTAAACATAGTGGACTAGTCTGGTCTACACATAGTGGACTAGTCTGGTCTAAACATAGTGGACTAGTCTAAACATAGTGGACTAGTCTAAACATCGTGGACTAGTCTAAACATAGTGGACTAGTCTGGTCTAAACATAGTGGACTAGTCTGGTCTAAACATAGTGGACTAGTCTAAACATCGTGGACTAGTCTGGTCTACACATAGTGGACTAGTCTAAACATAGTGGTCTAGTCTAAACATAGTAGACTAGTCTGGTCTACACATAGTGGACTAGTCTGGTCTAAACATAGTGGACTAGTCTAAACATAGTGGACTAGTCTAAACATCGTGGACTAGTCTGGTCTACACATAGTGGACTAGTCTGGTCTACACATAGTGGACTAGTCTAAACATAGTGGACTAGTCTAAACATAGTGGACTAGTCTAAACATAGTGGACTAGTCTAAACATGGTGGACTAGTCTGGTCTACACATAGTGGACTAGTCTAAACATAGTGGACTAGTCTGGTCTACACATAGTGGACTAGTCTAAACATAGTGGACTAGTCTGGTCTACACATAGTGGACTAGTCTAAACATAGTGGACTAGTCTGGTCTAAACATAGTGGACTAGTCTAAACATAGTGGACTAGTCTGGTCTAAACATAGTGGACTAGTCTAAACATAGTGGTCTGGTCTACAGATAGTGGACTAGTCTAAACATAGTGGTCTGGTCTACAGATAGTGGACTAGTCTAAACATAGTGGACTAGTCTGGTCTAAACATAGTGGACTGGTCTACACATAGTGGACTAGTCTGGTCTACACATAGTGGACTAGTCTACACATAGTGGACTAGTCTGGTCTACACATAGTGGGTTAGTCTGGTCTAAACATAGTGGACTAGTCTGGTCTACACATAGTGGACTAGTCTAAACATAGTGGACTAGTCTGGTCTAAACATAGTGGACTGGTCTACACATAGTGGACTAGTCTGGTCTACACATAGTGGACTAGTCTAAACATAGTGGACTAGTCTGGTCTAAACATAGTGGACTGGTCTACACATAGTGGACTAGTCTGGTCTACACATAGTGGACTAGTCTGGTCTACACATAGTGGACTAGTCTAAACATAGTGGACTAGTCTGGTCTAAACATAGTGGACTAGTCTAAACATAGTGGACTAGTCTGGTCTAAACATAGTGGACTAGTCTGGTCTAAACATAGTGAACTAGTCTAAACATAGTGGACTAGTCTGGTCTAAACATAGTGGACTAGTCTGGGCTAAACATAGTGGACTAGTCTAAACATAGTGGACTAGTCTGGTCTAAACATAGTGGACTAGTCTGGTCTAAACATAGTGGACTAGTCTGGTCTACACATAGTGGACTAGTCTACACATAGTGGACTAGTCTGGTCTAAACATAGTGGACTGGTCTAAACATAGTGGACTAGTCTGGTCTAAACATAGTGGACTAGTCTAAACATAGTGGACTAGTCTGGTCTACACATAGTGGACTAGTCTGGTCTACACATAGTGGACTAGTCTACACAGTGGACTAGTCTGGTCTACACATAGTGGACTGGTCTACACATAGTGGACTAGTCTGGTCTAAACATAGTGGACTAGTCTGGTCTACACATAGTGGACTAGTCTACACAGTGGACTAGTCTAAACATAGTGGACTAGTCTGGTCTAAACATAGTGGACTAGTCTGGTCTAAACATAGTGGACTAGTCTACACATAGTGGACTAGTCTGGTCTACACATAGTGGACTAGTCTAAACATAGTGGACTAGTCTGGTCTAAACATAGTGGACTAGTCTGGTCTACACATAGTGGACTAGTCTACACATAGTGGACTAGTCTGGTCTACACATAGTGGACTAGTCTAAACATAGTGGACTAGTCTAAACATAGTGGACTAGTCTGGTCTAAACATAGTGGACTAGTCTAAACATAGTGGACTAGTCTGGTCTAAACATAGTGGACTAGTCTGGTCTACACATAGTGGACTAGTCTAAACATAGTGGACTAGTCTGGTCTAAACATAGTGGACTAGTCTAAACATAGTGGACTAGTCTGGTCTAAACATAGTGGACTAGTCTGGTCTAAACATAGTGGACTAGACTGGTCTAAACATAGTGGACTAGTCTAAACATAGTGGACTAGTCTGGTCTAAACATAGTGGACTAGTCTGGTCTAAACATAGTGGACTAGTCTAAACATAGTGGACTAGTCTGGTCTAAACATAGTGGACTAGTCTGGTCTACACATAGTGGACTAGTCTACACATAGTGGACTAGTCTGGTCTACACATAGTGGACTAGTCTAAACATAGTGGACTAGTCTAAACATAGTGGACTAGTCTAAACATAGTGGACTAGTCTGGTCTAAACATAGTGGACTAGTCTAAACATAGTGGACTAGTCTGGTCTAAACATAGTGGACTAGTCTGGTCTACACATAGTGGACTAGTCTAAACATAGTGGACTAGTCTGGTCTAAACATAGTGGACTAGTCTAAACATAGTGGACTAGTCTAAACATAGTGGACTAGTCTGGTTGGTGAGGAGCTGTTAAATGTGTCCTCTGTTGATGAGGCTGAGAAGACGGTGACCAGTATGACCTCAGTGACCAGTATGACCTCAGTGACCAGTATGACCACAGTGACCAGTATGACCACAGTGACCAGTATAACCTCAGTGACCAGTATGACCAGTATGACCTCAGTGACCAGTATGACCAGTGACCAGTATGACCACAGTGACCAGTATGACCTCAGTGACCAGTATGACCTCAGTGACCAGTATGACCAGTATGACCTCAGTGACCAGTATGACCACAGTGACCAGTATGACCTCAGTGACCAGTATGACCTCAGTGACCAGTATGACCTCAGTGACCAGTATGACCACAGTGACCAGTATGACCACAGTGACCAGTATGACCTCAGTGACCAGTATGACCAGTATGACCTCAGTGACCAGTATGACCTCAGTGACCAGTATGACCAGTATGACCTCAGTGACCAGTATGACCTCAGTGACCAGTATGACCAGTATGACCTCAGTGACCAGTATGACCACAGTGACCAATATGACCAGTATGACCTCAGTGACCAGTATGACCTCAGTGACCAGTATGACCTCAGTGACCAGTATGACCTCAGTGACCAGTATGACCAGTATGACCTCATGTGTCTAATCTGCAGAGCTGGAAGATGTCTGAAGAGGTTCCACATGAAGGGGAGCAGCCCCAGTCCACCCAGTCCACCCAGTCCCCGTCCCAGGTCCAGTCTACATCCACAGCCCAGTCCACCCAGTCCACCCAGTCCCCGTCCCAGGTCCAGTCTACATCCACAGCCCAGTCCACCCAGTCCACCCAGTCCCCGTCCCAGACCAAGTCCCAGTCCCAGTCCGGATCCAGTTCGTCCAGCGGGCCGGCCTCGTCCAGCGGCTCGGGGACGCTGAGCAGCGTGGACACGATCCCCGTGGTCCTGGACCCGGTCCCCGAGGAGGCGGAGCCTCAGCCCTGGGGCCGCCTCCTGCCCATGAGCGCCGGGTTCAGGAGCCTGGGTGAGCTTCAGTCCGTCAACAAACAAACAAACAGGACCAGCTCCTGTTTGTTTGTTTGTTGACGGACTGCTTCGAGGACCAGTACCTGTTTGTTTGTTTGTTTGTTTGTTTGTTGACAGACTGCTTCGAGGACCAGTACCTGTTTGTTTGTTTGTTGACAGACTGCTTCGAGGACCAGTACCTGTTTGTTTGTTTGTTTGTTTGTTTGTTGACGGACTGCTTCGAGGACCAGTACCTGTTTGTTTGTTTGTTGACAGACTGCTTCGAGGACCAGTACCTGTTTGTTTGTTTGTTTGTTTGTTTGTTTGTTGACGGACTGCTTCGAGGACCAGTACCTGTTTGTTTGTTTGTTTGTTGACGGACTGCTTCGAGGACCAGTACCTGTTTGTTTGTTTGTTGACAGACTGCTTCGAGGACCAGTACCTGTTTGTTTGTTTGTTTGTTTGTTTGTTTGTTGACAGACTGCTTCGAGGACCAGTACCTGTTTGTTTGTTTGTTTGTTTGTTTGTTGACGGACTGCTTCGAGGACCAGTACCTGTTTGTTTGTTTGTTTGTTGACAGACTGCTTCGAGGACCAGTACCTGTTTGTTTGTTTGTTTGTTTGTTTGTTTGTTGACGGACTGCTTCGAGGACCAGTACCTGTTTGTTTATTGTTGTTTGTTTGTTGACAGACTGCTTCGAGGACCAGTACCTGTTTGTTTATTGTTGTTTGTTTGTTTGTTTGTTGACAGACTGCTTCGAGGACCAGTACCTGTTTGTTTATTGTTGTTTGTTTGTTTGTTTGTTGACAGACTGCTTCGAGGACCAGTACCTGTTTGTTTGTTTGTTGACGGACTGCTTCGAGGACCAGTACCTGTTTGTTTGTTTGTTTGTTGACGGACTGCTTCGAGGACCAGTACCTGTTTGTTTGTTTGTTTGTTTGTTTGTTTGTTGACAGACTGCTTCGAGGACCAGTACCTGTTTGTTTGTTTGTTGACAGACTGCTTCGAGGACCAGTACCTGTTTGTTTGTTTGTTTGTTTGTTTGTTTGTTGACAGACTGCTTCGAGGACCAGTACCTGTTTGTTTGTTTGTTTGTTTGTTGACAGACTGCTTCGAGGACCAGTACCTGTTTGTTTGTTTGTTTGTTTGTTTGTTGACGGACTGCTTCGAGGACCAGTACCTGTTTGTTTACTGTTGTTTGTTTGTTGACAGACTGCTTCGAGGACCAGTACCTGTTTGTTTATTGTTGTTTGTTTGTTTGTTTGTTTGTTGACGGACTGCTTCGAGGACCAGTACCTGTTTGTTTATTGTTGTTTGTTTTGTTTTGTTTGTTGACAGACTGCTTCAAGGACCATTACCTGTTTGTTTATTGTTGTTTGTTTGTTGACAGACTGCTTCGAGGACCAGTACCTGTTTGTTTACTCTTGTTTGTTTGTTTGTTTGTTTGTTGACAGACTGCTTCGAGGACCAGTACCTGTTTGTTTACTGTTGTTTGTTTGTTGACAGACTGCTTCGAGGACCAGTACCTGTTTGTTTACTGTTGTTTGTTTGTTGACAGACTGCTTCGAGGACCAGTACCTGTTTGTTTATTGTTGTTTGTTTGTTTGTTTGTTGACGGACTGCTTCGAGGACCAGTACCTGTTTGTTTATTGTTGTTTGTTTGTTTGTTTTGTTTGTTGACAGACTGCTTCAAGGACCAGTACCTGTTTGTTTATTGTTGTTTGTTTGTTGACGGACTGCTTCGAGGACCAGTACCTGTTTGTTTATTGTTGTTTGTTTGTTTGTTTGTTTGTTGACAGACTGCTTCGAGGACCAGTACCTGTTTGTTTACTGTTGTTTGTTTGTTGACGGACTGCTTCGAGGACCAGTACCTGTTTGTTTATTGTTGTTTGTTTGTTTGTTGACGGACTGCTTCGAGGACCAGTACCTGTTTGTTTACTCTTGTTTGTTTGTTTGTTTGTTTGTTGACAGACTGCTTCGAGGACCAGTACCTGTTTGTTTACTCTTGTTTGTTTGTTTGTTTGTTGACAGACTGCTTCGAGGACCAGTACCTGTTTGTTTACTGTTGTTTGTTTGTTGACAGACTGCTTCGAGGACCAGTACCTGTTTGTTTACTCTTGTTTGTTTGTTTGTTTGTTTGTTGACAGACTGCTTCGAGGACCAGTACCTGTTTGTTTACTGTTGTTTGTTTGTTGACAGACTGCTTCGAGGACCAGTACCTGTTTGTTTGTTGACAGACTGCTTCGAGGACCAGTACCTGTTTGTTTATTGTTGTTTGTTTGTTGACAGACTGCTTCAAGGACCAGTACCTGTTTGTTTATTTTTGTTTGTTTGTTTGTTTGTTTGTTGACAGACTGCTTCGAGGACCAGTACCTGTTTGTTTACTCTTGTTTGTTTGTTTGTTTGTTGACAGACTGCTTCGAGGACCAGTACCTGTTTGTTTATTGTTGTTTGTTTGTTTGTTGACAGACTGCTTCAAGGACCAGTACCTGTTTGTTTATTGTTGTTTGTTTGTTTGTTGACAGACTGCTTCGAGGACCAGTACCTGTTTGTTTACTCTTGTTTGTTTGTCTGTTGACGGACTGCTTCGAGGACCAGTACCTGTTTGTTTACTCTTGTTTGTTTGTTTGTTGACAGACTGCTTCGAGGACCAGTACCTGTTTGTTTACTCTTGTTTGTTTGTTTGTTTGTTGACAGACTGTTTCGAGGACCAGTACCTGTTTGTTTACTCTTGTTTGTTTGTTGACAGACTGCTTCGAGGACCAGTACCTGTTTGTTTACTCTTGTTTGTTTGTTTGTTGACAGACTGCTTCGAGGACCAGTACCTGTTTGTTTACTCTTGTTTGTTTGTTTGTTGACAGACTGCTTCGAGGACCAGTACCTGTTTGTTTACTCTTGTTTGTTTGTTTGTTTGTTGACAGACTGTTTCGAGGACCAGTACCTGTTTGTTTACTCTTGTTTGTTTGTTGACAGACTGCTTCGAGGACCAGTACCTGTTTGTTTACTCTTGTTTGTTTGTTTGTTTGTTGACAGACTGCTTCGAGGACCAGTACCTGTTTGTTTACTCTTGTTTGTTTGTTTGTTGACAGA
>JBAMJR010000228.1:85000-162500 GCA_038501785.1 Myoxocephalus aenaeus | reverse complement strand
CGGAGCAGATCATCAGAGGAGAGTTCACCATGGTGGCCTCCAAGTGGAGACACATCTCTGACCAAGGTACTACTACTATATAATACTACTAATACTACTGTAGTACTACTACTATATAATACTACTGTACTACTATACTATAGAGGAGACTAACAGCAGCACCTGTAGTCCTTGACGGCAGCACCTGTAGTCCTTGACGGCAGCACCTGTAGTCCTTGACGGCAGCACCTGTAGTCCTTGACGGCAGCACCTGTAGTCCTTGACGGCAGCACCTGTAGTCCTTGACGGCAGCACTTGTAGTCCTTGACGGCAGCACCTGTAGTCCTTGACGGCAGCACCTGTAGTCCTTGACGGCAGCACTTGTAGTCCTTGACGGCAGCACCTGTAGTCCTTGACGGCAGTTCTTGTCCTCAGCTAAGGACGTGGTCAGGAAGCTGCTGGTGGTGGACCCCGGCAGCAGGATGACGATACAGGAAGCGCTGCAGCATCCCTGGTTACAGGTAACTGTAGTATGACGTCATGGTGACACACAGCTCTACGCAGGTGCATGATGGGACATGTAGTCTCCAGTGTTTTCTCTGCTCAGGACAGTGAGATGGTGCAGACGGCTCACAGACTCATGTTCCCCTCCGACGATGCGGCTGTTACCACGGTAACACACACACACACACACACACACACACACACACTCACACACTAACACACTCATTCAAACTAATTGATACTAACACTGACTCCGCCCCCAGGAGGCGGGTTCAGCCGCGAGGAGGAAACGAGGACGAGACGAAGGAGACACAGGAGAAGAGCATCAGGCCAAACGGAGCCAAGCCCCGCCCCCTGCCCCAGAGAACCAATCAGATGCAGGCGTTCCTCAGGTCATGTGACTCCACATGTCCACGACTGAAACAGTGTACATACAAGTTTGTCTTTGAATAAAGTACTTCATATTTTTCACTGTTTGTTTCTGATTTCATTTTCTTCAGTTTCAAAAGAATTCAAAATGTTCTTAAGACGTCAACAAATTCTAATTGATTGATTCCTCAAAATGTTAAATTAAATAGTCTCCAAGATAACTGATCAATATTAGCTTATTTTGTCCCTTTTAGGATGGGTGCTACCTCCTTCAGGCCTTTAGGATGGGTGCTACCTCCTTGAGGCCTTTAGGATGGGTGCTACCTCCTTCAGGCCTTTTAGGATGGGTGCTACCTCCTTCAGGCCTTTAGGATGGGTGCTACCTCCTTCAGGCCTTTAGGATGGGTGCTACCTCCTTCAGGCCTTTAGGATGGGTGCTACCTCCTTCAGGCCTTTAGGATGGGTGCTACCTCCTTCAGGCCTTTAGGATGGGTGCTACCTCCTTCAGGCCTTTAGGATGGGTGCTACCTCCTTCAGGCCTTTAGGATGGGTGCTACCTCCTTCAGGCCTTTAGGATGGGTGCTACCTCCTTCAGGCCTTTAGGATGGGTGCTACCTCCTTCAGGCCTTTAGGATGGGTGCTACCTCCTTCAGGCCTTTAGGATGGGTGCTACCTCCTTCAGGCCTTTTAGGATGGGTGCTACCTCCTTCAGGCCTTTTAGGATGGGTGCTACCTCCTTCAGGCCTTTTAGGATGGGTGCTACCTCCTTCAGGCCTTGAGGATGGGTGCTACCTCCTTCAGGCCTTTAGGATGGGTGCTACCTCCTTCAGGCCTTTAGGATGGGTGCTACCTCCTTCAGGCCTTTTAGGATGGGTGCTACCTCCTTCAGGCCTTTAGGATGGGTGCTACCTCCTTGAGGCCTTTAGGATGGGTGCTACCTCCTTCAGGCCTTTAGGATGGGTGCTACCTCCTTCAGGCCTTTAGGATGGGTGCTACCTCCTTCAGGCCTTTAGGATGGGTGCTACCTCCTTCAGGCCTTTTAGGATGGGTGCTACCTCCTTCAGGCCTTTTAGGATGGGTGCTACCTCCTTCAGGCCTTTAGGATGGGTGCTACCTCCTTGAGGCCTTGAGGATGGGTGCTACCTCCTTCAGGCCTTTTAGGATGGGTGCTACCTCCTTGAGGCCTTTAGGATGGGTGCTACCTCCTTCAGGCCTTTTAGGATGGGTGCTACCTCCTTGAGGCCTTTAGGATGGGTGCTACCTCCTTCAGGCCTTTAGGATGGGTGCTACCTCCTTCAGGCCTTTAGGATGGGTGCTACCTCCTTCAGGCCTTTAGGATGGATGCTACCTCCTTGAGGCCTTTAGGATGGGTGCTATCGCCTTTAGGATGGGTGCTACCTCCTTGAGGCCTTTAGGATGGGTGCTATCTCCTTGAGGCCTTTAGGATGTGTGCTACCTCCTTGAGGATGTGTGCTATCTCCTTGAGGCCTTTTAGGATGGGTGCTACCTCCTTGAGGCCTTTAGGATGGGTGCTACCTCCTTGAGGATGTGTGCTATCTCCTTGAGGCCTTTAGGATGGGTGCTACCTCCTTGAGGATGTGTGCTATCTCCTTGAGGCCTTTATGATGGGTGCTACCTCCTTGAGGATGTGTGCTACCTCCTTGAGGATGTGTGCTATCTCCTTGAGGCCTTTAGGATGTGTGCTACCTCCTTGAGGCCTTTATGATGGGTGCTACCTCCTTGAGGATGTGTGCTATCTCCTTGAGGGCTTTAGGATGTGTGCTATCTCCTTGAGGGCTTTAGGATGTGTGCTATCTCCTTGAGGGCTTTAGGATGTGTGCTACCTCCTTGAGGCCTTTAGGATGGGTGCTACCTCCTTGAGGCCTTTAGAATGGGTGCTACCTCCTTGAGGATGTGTGCTACCTCCTTGAGGATGTGTGCTATCTCCTTGAGGCCTTTAGGATGGGTGCTACCTCCTTGAGGATGTGTGCTATCTCCTTGAGGGCTTTAGGATGGGTGCTACCTCCTTGAGGATGTGTGCTATCTCCTTGAGGATGTGTGCTATCTCCTTGAGGCCTTTAGGATGGGTGCTACCTCCTTGAGGATGTGTGCTATCTCCTTGAGGGCTTTAGGATGGGTGCTACCTCCTTGAGGATGTGTGCTATCTCCTTGAGGGCTTTAGGATGGGTGCTATCTCCTTGAGGCCTTGAGGATGTGTGCTATCTCCTTGAGGATGGGTGCTATCTCCTTGAGGCCTTGAGGATGGGTGCTATGTCCTTGAGGCCTTTAGGATGGGTGCTATCTCCTTGAGGCCTTTAGGATGGGTGCTATCTCCTTGAGGCCTTGAGGATGGGTGCAACAGTCTTTATCTCACAACGAAGATTTAAACTCTGAACTGACCCTGAAGATCAGAGCTGATATTAAATGATGATTCTATCAATCTGGTGATTCATTGTCATATTTACAGCATTGACGTGTGCAGATACTATTTAATGTGAACACAGAACAAAAAGATTAACTCAACACTGACTGAAACCACAGAAGAAACAGAAAGTTGAAATCTGTTTAATTTAATAAAAAGTTTTTCACCCGTCTGAACTAAATCTGTTTTACTTCAAACTCACAAAACCCTGAATATATATCACAGATATGAGATATGAGATATATATATATATCTGTGATATATAGTGTGTATATAGTTTCTCTAGAGGGCATTGCCCTGACGTCCAGCAACACATAAATAATTACCATATTACCCCACTAGCGCTCATAGTACCATATTACCCCACTAGAGAGCTCATAGTACCATATTACCCCACTAGAGGGCTCATAGTACTATATTACCCCACTAGAGAGCTCATAGTACCATATTACCCCACTAGAGGGCTCATAGTACTATATTACCCCACTAGAGAGCTCATAGTACCATATTACCCCCACTAGAGAGCTCATAGTACCATATTACCCCACTAGAGGGCTCATAGTACTATATTACCCCACTAGAGAGCTCATAGTACCATATTACCCCACTAGAGCTCATAGTACCATATTACCCCACTAGAGAGCTCATAGTACCATATTACCCCACTAGAGCTCATAGTACCATATTACCCCACTAGAGGGCTTATAGTACCATATTACCCCACTAGAGAGCTCATAGTACCATATTACCCCACTAGAGGGCTCATAGTACTATATTACCCCACTAGAGAGCTCATAGTACCATATTACCCCACTAGAGCTCATAGTACCATATTACCCCACTAGAGCTCATAGTACCATATTACCCCACTAGAGAGCTCATAGTACCATATTACCCCACTAGAGCTTATAGTACCATATTACCCCACTAGAGCTTATAGTACCATATTACCCCACTAGAGAGCTCATAGTACCATATTACCCCACTAGAGGGCTCATAGTACTATATTACCCCACTAGAGAGCTCATAGTACCATATTACCCCTAGAGAGCTCATAGTACCATATTACCCCACTAGAGAGCTTATAGTACCATATTACCCCACTAGAGCTTATAGTACCATATTACCCCACTAGAGCTTATAGTACCATATTACCCCACTAGAGGGCTCATAGTACCATATTACCCCACTAGAGCTCATAGTACCATATTACCCCACTAGAGAGCTCATAGTACCATATTACCCCACTAGAGAGCTCATAGTACCATATTACCCCACTAGAGGGCTCATAGTACTATATTACCCCACTAGAGAGCTCATAGTACCATATTACCCCACTAGAGCTCATAGTACCATATTACCCCACTAGAGCTCATAGTACCATATTACCCCACTAGAGCTTATAGTACCATATTACCCCACTAGAGCTTATAGTACCATATTACCCCACTAGAGAGCTCATAGTACCATATTACCCCACTAGAGGGCTCATAGTACTATATTACCCCACTAGAGAGCTCATAGTACCATATTACCCCTAGAGAGCTCATAGTACCATATTACCCCACTAGAGAGCTTATAGTACCATATTACCCCACTAGAGCTTATAGTACCATATTACCCCACTAGAGCTTATAGTACCATATTACCCCACTAGAGGGCTCATAGTACCATATTACCCCACTAGAGGGCTCATAGTACCATATTACCCCACTAGAGCTCATAGTACCATATTACCCCACTAGAGCTCATAGTACCATATTACCCCACTAGAGAGCTCATAGTACCATATTACCCCACTAGAGAGCTCATAGTACCATATTACCCCACTAGAGGGCTCATAGTACTATATTACCCCACTAGAGAGCTCATAGTACCATATTACCCCACTAGAGCTCATAGTACCATATTACCCCACTAGAGCTCATAGTACCATATTACCCCACTAGAGCTCATAGTACCATATCAGAATCAGAATCAGAATCAGAAACCGTTTATTGCCAGGAATGTTTTCACACAAACAAGGAATTTTTTGAGGCGGAAGGTGCATACATTGGACATGGACATGGGACGTAAGACGAGACAAACAACAATCAACAATCAACGAAAACAACAGTGCAATTGGAATGCGGTTGAATTAAAATATGTGTAGGATAAGCAAGTGCTCAGTCAACAGATACGTTAATGTGAATGTACGTTAAAGTGACGTGTGTATTTAAGTTAAAAGTGTATGTTAAAGTGACGAGTGTTTAAGTATGCGGTGTGCAGAGGAGTGAATGGTAGAGAGTCCTCTCTCAGCGGGCCCCTCAGGATCAGAAGCTGCACCCTTGCGCCTTCTTTTCCCGGCATCTTTCACCGGCGGAGCGCAACTATGATGTGGGTAACCGTGAGCTTTTGGCTGTGGTTTTGGCTTTGGAGGAGTGGAGGCACTGGTTGGAGGGAGCAGAGCAACCGTTCATAGTTTGGATCGACCACAAGAACCTCTCTTGCCTTCGCACCGCCAAGAGGTTAAACTCCCGCCAGGCTCGGTGGGCTTTGTTCCTGGGAAGGTTCAATTTCAACTTACCTACCGCCCTGGTTCACGTAACACCAAACCCAATGCCCTTTCCCGTCAGTCCACCACGGAGAAGCTCACCCTCGAGCCTGAGACCATCCTCTCCCTCTCCCGTGTGGTGGTTGCGATCACATGGGGAGTTGAGTCTCTCGTCCACGAGGCCCAGTGCTCTCATCCGGACCCAGGCAACGGTCCCCCAAACCGTCTGTTTGTGCCTGATACCGTCCGCTCACAAGTCTTACAATGGGGGCATTCCTCCAGGTTGGCCTGCCACCCTGGGTTCCACCGCACCCTCACTTTCATAAGACAACGCTTCTGGTGGCCATCCATGTCCCAAGACACCCGTGCCTTCGTTTCAGCCTGCTCAGTCTGTGCCCGCAGCAAGGCCACCAACCCCCGGCGGGCCAGTTGCGCCCTTTGCCTATTCCCCGCCGCCCCTGGTCCCACATAGCAGTGGACTTCGTCACTGGCCTGCCCCCTTCGGAAGGGAACACTGCCATACTAACTGTCGTGGACCGTTTTTCCAAGGCTGTCCACTTTATTCCCCTCCCCAAGTTGCCATCATCCACCGAAACTGCTAACCTCCTGGTCAGAATCAGAATCAGAATCAGAAACCGTTTATTAGCCAGGAATGTTTTCACACAAACGAGGAATTTTTTGAGGCGGAAGGTGCATACATTGGACATGGACATGGGACGTAAGACGAGACAAACAACAATCAACAATCAACGAAAACAACAGTGCAATTGGTATTAAAATATGTGTAAGATAAGCAAGTGCTCAGTCAACAGATACGTTAATGTGAATGTACGTTAAAGTGACATGTGTATTTAAGTTAAAGTGTATGTTAAAGTGACGAGTGTTTAATTATGCGGTGTGCAGAGGAGTGAATGGTAGAGAGAAATCAAAATGAAAATAAAGAAGAGAAAATAAAAATAAAAATAAAAATTAAGAGTTAAAAATAAAAGTTGAAAATTTAAATAGCTGGGGGTGACAGAGACAGTCAGTGGGGGACCCGAGCCCCATTGATGAGCCCGACTGCTGACGGGAAGAAACTGTTTGTGTGGCGTGAGGTGTTGGTCCTGATGGACCTCAGCCTCCTGCCAGAGGGGAGGGACTCGAACAGGTTATGTCCAGGGTGAGAGGGGTCAGCTGCAATCTTCCTAGCTCGCCTCAGAGTCCTGGAGGCGAACAAGTCCTGGAGGGACGGCAGATTACAGCCAATCACCTCTCAGCAGAGCGGATGATGCGCTGCAGCCTGGCCTTGTCCTTGGCAGTGGCTGCGGTGTGCCAGACGGTGATGGAGGAGCAGAGGATGGACTCAACGATGGCAGTGTAGAACTGCACCATCATTTTCATCGGCAGGTTGAATTTCTTCAGCTGCCTCAGGAAGAACATCCTCTGCTGGGCCTTCTTGGCGATGGAGCTGATGTTCAGTTCCCACTTGAGGTCCTGGGAAATGATGGAGCCCAGGAAGAGGAAGGACTCCACAGCGTCGACGGGGGAGTCACACAGGATGAGAGGGGCGGGTGGGGCTGCGTTCTTTCTGAAGTCCACAACCATCTCCACTGTCTTCAGAGCGTTGAGCTCCAGGTTGTTCTGGCTGCACCAGGTCACCAGGTGGTCAGTCTCCCACCTGTAGGCGGACTCGTCCCCACCAGAGATGAGTCCAATGAGGGTGGTGTCGTCAGTGAACTTCAGGAGCTTGACGGACTGGTGACTGGAGGTGCAGCTGTTGGTGTACAGCGAGAAGAGCAGAGGGGAAAGAACGCAGCCTTGGGGGGAACCGGTGCTGGTGGTCCGAGAGCCTGAGACGTGTTTCCAGCCTCACGTGCTGCTTCCTGTCAGTCAGGAAGTCTGTGATCCACCTGCAGGTGGAGTCAGGGACGTGCAGCTGGGACAGCTTGTCCTGCAACAGAGACGGGATGATGGTGTTGAAAGCAGAGCTGAAGTCCACGAACAGGATCCTGGCGTAGGCTCCTGGGGAGTCCAGATGCTGGAGGATGTAGTGGAGGGCCATGTTGACAGCATCGTCTACAGACCTGTTGGCCCTGTAGGCGAACTGCAGAGGGTCCAGGAGTGGGTCAGTCAGGGTTTTGAGGTGGGACAGGACCAGGCGCTCAAAAGACTTCATGACCACAGAGGTCAGGGCGACGGGCCTGTAGTCATTGAGTCCTGTGATCCTGGGTTTCTTGGGGACGGGGATGATGGTGGAGGCCTTGAAGCAGGCTGGCACGTGGCATGTCTCCAGGGAGGTGTTGAAGATCTCAGTGAACACCGGAGACAGCTGGTCAGCACAGTGCTTCAGGGTGGAGGGTGAGACAGAGTCCACTAGAGAGCTTATAGTACCATATTACCCCACTAGAGAGCTTATAGTACCATATTACCCCACTAGAGAGCTTATAGTACCATATTACCCCACTAGAGAGCTTATAGTACCATATTACCCCACTAGAGAGCTCATAGTACCATATTACCCCACTAGAGAGCTTATAGTACCATATTACCCCACTAGAGAGCTTATAGTACCATATTACCCCACTAGAGCTCATAGTACCATATTACACCACTAGAGAGCTCATAGTACCATATTACCCCACTAGAGAGCTCATAGTACCATATTACCCCACTAGAGAGCTTATAGTACCATATTACCCCACTAGAGAGCTCATAGTACCATATTACCCCACTAGAGAGCTCATAGTACCATATTACCCCACTAGAGAGCTCATAGTACCATATTACCCCACTAGAGAGCTTATAGTACCATATTACCCCACTAGAGAGTTCATAGTACCATATTACCCCACTAGAGCTCATAGTACCATATTACCCCACTAGAGAGCTCATAGTACCATATTACCCCACTAGAGAGCTCATAGTACCATATTACCCCACTAGAGAGCTCATAGTACCATATTACCCCCACTAGAGAGCTCATAGTACCATATTACCCCACTAGAGAGCTTATAGTACCATATTACCCCACTAGAGAGCTCATAGTACCATATTACCCCACTAGAGAGCTTATAGTACCATATTACCCCACTAGAGAGCTCATAGTACCATATTACCCCACTAGAGAGCTCATAGTACCATATTACCCCACTAGAGCTTATAGTACCATATTACCCCACTAGAGCTCATAGTACCATATTACCCCACTAGAGAGCTCATAGTACCATATTACCCCACTAGAGCTTATAGTACCATATTACCCCACTAGAGAGCTTATAGTACCATATTACCCCACTAGAGAGCTCATAGTACCATATTACCCCACTAGAGATATTGTGGGGTAATCCTAGAGGAACTCCATGAAGTTGTATTGATTTGGAACAAGTCCACAGCTCACGATCACATCATGACGTCCTTCAGCTGTACGGAGGCTGAGGGTGTTTCACCCTGTGGACCTGGAGGAGCTTCAAGTCTGCCTTGAAGATGTGTTCAAGGACCTCCCATGTGAGGAAGATGTGTTCAAGGACCTCCCATGTGAGGAAGATGTGTTCAAGGACCTCCCATGTGAGGAAGATGTGTTCAAGGACCTCCCATGTGAGGAAGATGTGTTCAAGGACCTCCCATGTGAGGAATATGTGTTCAAGGAACTCCCATGTGAGGAAGATGTGTTCAAGGACTTCCCATGTGAGGATTACCCAAGGACAGCTGACCCCTCTCACCCTGGACACAACCTGTTGAGTCCCTCCCCTCTGGCAGGAGGCTGAGGTCCATCAGGAGGATGAGGTCCATCAGGAGGCTGAGGTCCATCAGGAGGCTGAGGTCCATCAGGAGGCTGAGGTCCATCAGGAGGCTGAGGTCCATCAGGAGGCTGAGGTCCATCAGGAGGCTGAGGTCCATCAGGACCAAGACCTCACGCCACACAAACAGTTTCTTCCCGTGGGCAGTCGGCTCATCAACAGGGCCCGGGTCCCCCACTGACTGTCTCTGTCACCCCAGCTATTTTATTTTTTACTTTTTATTTTTATTCTTATTTTCATTTTTATTTGTTCTCTTTCTTTCTCTTTACCGGTCACTCCTCTGCACACCTCATATTTAAACACTCATGCCACTAACATACACTTTAACTTAAACACTCACTTTAACGTATCTGTTGTCTGAGCACTTTCTTATCTACACTTATTTAATACCCACTGCACTGTTGCTATCGTTATCGTTGATTGTTGATTGTTGTTTGTCTCGTCTAACGTCCCATGTCCATGTCCAATGTCTGCACCTTCCGCCTCGTAAAATTCCTCGTTTGTGAAAACATTCCTGGCTATAAACAGTTTCTGATTCTGAAGTGCACATTTTATTTATGTTTACTTGGTAGATGGGCTTCCATAGATTTTACTCGTACTACAAGGATCTGGATACGTCTTTCACCTTCGGCTGATGGTGCTGATGTATATTTAACTTTACGGTCGTATTATTAAGATTTTTTGTGAAACTCTCGCCTGGTAGGAACCTATGTTACTCAGTTGTGTGTTCCTACCCGGACGCGGTTCACAGACACACCGTTGCTATTGGATGCAGCAGCAGCTCTGGCGGTGCCATGCTAACTATGCTAACGATGCTAACATCGACTCACCCGTGAGCGAAAAGACACGAAACGTAGCAGTTTATATTCTGACGTTTACCCTCTGGTGTCATGACGTCTGTTTGCGTCACCTCGTGTGTTTATATTCTGAGCTAACAGAAGCTAACTGAGCTAGCGGCCGTTAGCTTCCGTGGGTTAGGGTTAACTGTTAGCTTCCGTTAGCTCCTCTCTATACATATATGTATATAGAGCGAGAGAGAGAGGAGCTAACAGCTTCCGTTAGCTTCTCTTTCTCTCTAGATATACATATATGTATATCTAGTGTACACACACACACACACACACTAATATATATATATATATATATATATATATATATATATATATATATATATAAATAAATATAAAAGGCATGAAAATCCCTCACCTTTCGGCGAAATTCGCCGTTTTGAAACCAAAATAGGTGACCTACGTGAATCGTGTAGATTCGATGAGACATGTTTTTGGGGGTATTTATATTCAGTGAAGTGAACAGGTGCGCGTGCCAGAAGGGAGAAGAGTGAACACATTGAACACAGCAGGAGAGAACGCAACGTTAGCCAGCTAGCTAAAGCTCCGGTGGAACATTATTAGCTAACGCTACCGTTGTTGAGGAGGTAGATTTTGAGGAGAGGGGACTGACAAGGCAGAAGGTAAAGTGGTCCACCGTTCTATCAATAAGCAGACCTGCCAACCTGTACGCAATCTGCGTAGCGGATACGCATTTTGACGTCAAAGTACGCTGGTAAAAATGAGTCTAAAATTAATTTTAGACTAATTGACCAGCACACATTATATGCAATGCAATATAATGCATGACGAGTATTTAATGACTTATCAATATATAGGTTATATATCAAGGTTGGCAGGTCTGAATAAGGCTAAACTAGAAGTTAACACCAATACAAACATTATTTGTGCAGAATGAGTGTGTTAGGGGAGAAGGATGCAGCCATTGTTAAACAGCTGGATTGAAATGCAGCTGGAACTGGTCGTGGCTAAAACTGGAAGGCAAGGTCTCAATAAAAGGGCAAGAGGTGTCCTTTCATCTAGGAGATGTATTCTCCAAAATCAACAGGCAGGGATTCACCAGATGCATTCTCTGCATCAAAGATATAAATGATGCTAACAAAGGCAGCCATGCTCTCCTTACCACATTGTGCCTCATCTACTGTAAATGTTAGACCAGTGACAGGCTGGCATGAAATGGCTTGCATAATACTTAGTAAGGAGGCCATAATCATGTTTGACTCATGGCTGAAGTTAAGTTTCTCCAGCTCTCCCCAGGTTGGCAAAAAAAGCATCTCAAAATGCATCAGATTGATGCTTTAAAATATGGAATATTTAAATGTTTCTTACGGGGGAGCATGCCCCCGGACCCCCTAGAGGGGTAATATCCTTCTCACCTTTTTCAGCCCTGACCCGTTTTCATGCCTGACATATATTCATATAGATACATATCTATATATACATATAGATATATATTTACATATCTATAGTGTATATAAACAATATTATATAGTTTAAACTAAAGCTCTGGTTTACTTTCAGGTTCTGCTGAAGGATCAGACGAGCAGTTGGACTCTTCATACTGAGATGGACCTGGACCCGAGTCTTCTTCAGAGCACTTCTGTCACCATGCTGGTTTCAACATGTCGGACCCAGCTGCTGTAGAGGAACCTCGTGGACCCGGTTCTCCCGTCCCCGGTTCTCCTGTCCCCGGTTCTCCTGGTCCCGGTCGCCCCCCCCTGGCAGGGAAGGCCCTGTCGGAGGCCTTTGCCCGGCTGCGGTACCGGGACGCGTCCCTGCTGGTCTGGCAGCAGCAGCAGCAGGACCTGCGGGCCCCCGCCACCTACCTGAGCCGCAGCCAGTCGGCCTGGTACAGCAGCTTCGGGAACCAGGCCGTGCTGGTCCGGGACCAGAAGGGTCTGCAGGACGCGGACGGGCGGTCCAGGATCTGCAGCGTCATGTAGACCGGAACCAGGAACCTGAGCACACTGGGTTCACTCCGGTCTGGCGTGACGCTATTTAAACATCGAGGGTAAAGTTCTGGCCTCGGAGGACCACCTCGGTCCAGATGGAAGAAGACACACAGAGAGCCGCTAGGCATTGTGGGAAATGTATGATCTGTAAAGACTCCAGGTCCTGAACTACAACGAGTCCAACAGACCAGTTTAGCTCCTGGTAGTCTGAACGGAACCAGATCCTCCATGAAGCGGGTTCAGAGTTCCCTTAACCGGTTATGAGACCTGCACTTAAAGGGGCGGAGTTTACAGCATCTGACCAATCACAGACAAGGACGAGTCAGCTGTTCCAGAGACATTCTGTTAGGTTTATGAACCCTGGTACACACGCGTGGAGTACTAGTACGTAGCCGATGAGTACTAGTACGTAGCCGATGAGTACTAGTACTGTGGTTTCAGACAGTTGTACATGCAGGTGACTGAAGTTCCTCAGCTTCCTGTTCAGCAGGTCTCCATGACGACGTCCGTTTAAAACTAATAAAAGCACCTGAGATCAAAAGAAGTTGTTTTGGTGTAAATTATTCTCTCGTCACTTTAGTGACGTCACAAAACTTTACTTTAACTTTATTACTTTAGAAACCTGTTGTTTTCCTCTGAGACTTCACGGGATCCGAACATATCACGACGCACTACCTGTAGTACCTGTATATCACGACACACTACCTGTATATCACGACGCAATTGTGAAGGTCCAGAAGAAGCACATGAAGGTCCTGGAGTGGCTCTAGAAGAAGCACATGAAGATCCTGGAGTGGCTCCAGAAGAAACACATGAAGGTCCTGGAGTGGCTCCAGAAGAAGCACATGAAGGTCCTGGAGTGGCTCTAGAAGAAACACATGAAGGTCCTGGAGTGGCTCTAGAAGAAGCACATGAAGGTCATGGAGTGGCTCCAGAAGAAGCACATGAAGGTCATGGAGTGGCTCTAGAAGAAGCACATGAAGGTCATGGAGTGGCTCTAGAAGAAGCACATGAAGGTCCTGGAGTGGCTCTAGAAGAAGCACATGAAGGTCCTGGAGTGGCTCTAGAAGAAGCACATGAAGGTCATGGAGTGGCTCCAGAAGAAGCACATGAAGGTCATGGAGTGGCTCTAGAAGAAGCACATGAAGGTCATGGAGTGGCTCCAGAAGAAGCACATGAAGGTCCTGGAGTGGCTCCAGAAGAAGCACATGAAGGTCATGGAGTGGCTCTAGAAGAAGCACATGAAGGTCCTGGAGTGGCTCTAGAAGAAGCACATGAAGGTCCTGGAGTGGCTCTAGAAGAAGCACATGAAGGTCATGGAGTGGCTCCAGAAGAAGCACATGAAGGTCATGGAGTGGCTCTAGAAGAAGCACATGAAGGTCATGGAGTGGCTCTAGAAGAAGCACATGAAGGTCATGGAGTGGCTCTAGAAGAAGCACATGAAGGTCCTGGAGTGGCTCTAGAAGAAGCACATGAAGGTCATGGAGTGGCTCTAGAAGAAGCACATGAAGGTCCTGGAGTGGCTCTAGAAGAAGCACATGAAGGTCCTGGAGTGGCTCTAGAAGAAACACATGAAGGTCCTGGAGTGGCTCTAGAAGAAGCACATGAAGGTCCTGGAGTGGCTCTAGAAGAAGCACATGAAGGTCCTGGAGTGGCTCTAGAAGAAGCACATGAAGGTCATGGAGTGGCTCCAGAAGAAGCACATGAAGGTTCTGGAGTGGCTCTAGAAGAAGCACATGAAGGTCCTGGAGTGGCTCTAGAAGAAGCACATGAAGGTCCTGGAGTGGCTCTAGAAGAAGCACATGAAGGTCATGGAGTGGCTCTAGAAGAAGCACATGAAGGTCCTGGAGTGGCTCTAGAAGAAACACATGAAGGTCCTGGAGTGGCTCTAGAAGAAGCACATGAAGGTCCTGTAGTGGCTCTAGAAGAAGCACATGAAGGTCCTGGAGTGGCTCTAGAAGAAGCACATGAAGGTCATGGAGTGGCTCCAGAAGAAGCACATGAAGGTCCTGGAGTGGCTCTAGAAGAAGCACATGAAGGTCCTGGAGTGGCTCTAGAAGAAGCACATGAAGGTCCTGGAGTGGCTCTAGAAGAAGCACATGAAGGTCCTGGAGTGGCTCTAGAAGAAGCACATGAAGGTTCTGGAGTGGCTCTAGAAGAAGCACATGAAGGTCATGGAGTGGCTCTAGAAGAAGCACATGAAGGTCCAGAGCCAGTCTCCAGACCTGAATCCCAGAGAACATCTGTGGAGGAAGCTGAAGCTTCGTGTTGCCAAGCGACAGCTTCAAAAGCTTCAGGATGTGGAGGATCTGGAAGAGGAGTGGACCACAATCCCTCCTGAGAACCTCTGAGCTACAAGAACCCTCTGAGCTGCCAGCCACAGTAGAGTCATGTTGTGAGGATCAAATACGTACTTCACACAATGAAATGCAATAAAAGTAGAACTTTGATATGTGATCTTCTGGATTTATTTTAAATATTCTGTCTCTCACTGTTCAAATAAACCTTCCATTAAAATATATGTATACACATATCTGTGTGTGTGTGTGTGTGTGTGTGCAGGTATATGCATGTATTCACACACAGACATTGTGTGAATGAGAGTCCAGTCAGCTGGTCAGTTTATGTGTTTATTTATGAAAACAAAGGAACTCAGAAAATAAGGATCCATATCAGTAATTACATCAACAGTCCACTGGGGGCGCCTGCTCTCTAACCTCCGGCCTACTGAGCGACACAGCGCTCACACACACGGAGGACGTACGGAGTGCATGCAAATACACAAAATCACTTCCTTTTCTTATTAAAATACAAAAATTAACTATTAGCATCGAAGCTCGACCGTCGACTACAGAGGCGGGTTACCGTGGCAACGAGCCGGTTCACCGTCCGCCTGTCTGTCTGCCGCACCGGGAGGAAACGGGTGTTCGGCTTTAATTATTGATCGCTTATCGATTAGTCCGTAGAATGTCTGTTTTTTGTTAAAGTTTCGACATGTTTCTTCGTTCCGACGACAAAAAAACACAAATGACATCCCATAATTAAAACAACTGACACATCTCCATGACAACTGAGCAACTCCATCCCCCGATGAAGACCATGGCGTTTGGTTGAAAGCCAGAAACAGAAGCAGTTTCATGAGAAAGTGACAGGACTCAATAACCACCAACCAGAAGCTTCGACCAATCAGGAGGAAGCAGACGCGTCACATGGCCGCCAGCGGGAGGAGCCGTGTGTTCGAGAGCGGAAGTCACATGATCCGATCAGAAGTGAAACGCGGCTAGTGAGGTCACATGATAAGAAACCGACCAATCAGAGTAGAGCCTGGTCTGGCTCCGCCCCCTGAGCTCAAAGGTCAACCCGACTGGTTCCAAGGCAGCGGCCAATCGGATCGGACGTGAAAACAAAGTTCATGAAGGGTTCAGATCACAGGAAACAAAAAGGATTTTTATTTTAAAAAGTAAACAGTCAGAAAAATAAAAAAAATATATAAATTGATGTATTTATTTCATACGGTTTTTAAGCATTTCTTGTTTTCCCGCCAATTTTGTTTGAAAATCAGCTAAAATAAAATAAAAATAAAAACTTTAAAAGAATGAAGACAGAAAACTGAGGACTTCCTCAGCGCGTGTGTGTGTGTGTGTGTGTGTGTGTGTGTGTGTGTGTGTGTGTTTTTGGCGGTACAAAGACAGTTTTATATAGAGAACCTTATAAGACACAAACAAGTTCAGCACTCAACCTGAAAATAAAAGACATGTAGTGTTAAAAAAAGAAGAAGTTTGTCTTTGCTGACAGGGTCCGGCCTCTCAGAGGACAGGGTCCGGCCTCTCAGAGGACAGGGTCCGGCCTCTCAGAGGACAGGGTCCGGCCTCTCAGAGGACAGGGTCCGGCCCCTCAGAGGACAGGGTCCGGCCCCTCAGAGGACAGGGTCCGGCCCCTCAGAGGACAGGGTCCGGCCCCTCAGAGGACAGGGTCCGGCCTCTCAGAGGACAGGGTCCGGCCCCTCAGAGGACAGGGACGAGGACAGGGTTCTCAGAGGACAGGGTCCGGCCCCTCAGAGGACAGGGTCCGGCCTCTCAGAGGACAGGGACGAGGACAGGGTTCTCAGAGGACAGGGTCAGGGTTCGGCCCTCAGAGGACAGGGTCTAGCCTCTTTTTGTTATTTTTGTTTTTAGAAAATCATCCTTCAGACTTTTACTTTGAAAACCGGTCCATGATTTTCATTTTAATACAAAAATAATAATAACAACAACCTGCGGGAACTTGGAGAGAAAACCAACCAGTCGAACCTTTAAAGAGCTGAATCGCTTCAGACGGATCAATAACTACCGATCAGACGGATCAATAACTACCGATCAGACGCCTCCTACACATGAAACATGTCCACGAGACCAACGGGTTCATTTAAGGAGTTTGTGGTTTCCAGGTGTGTGAACATGATCCACCAGGTGATCCACCAGGTGATCCACCAGGTGATCCACCAGGTGGTCTTCAGGTGTGTGAACATGATCCATCTGGTGGTCTGCTGATGTGTGAACATGATCCATCAGGTGGTCTTCAGGTGATCCACCAGGTGGTCTTCAGGTGTGTGAACATGATCCATCAGGTGGTCTTCAGGTAATCCACCAGGTGGTCTTCTGATGTGTGAACATGATCATCTGGTGGTCTTCAGGTGATCCATCAGGTGATCCATCTGGTGGTCTTCAGGTGATCCATCAGGTGGTCTTCAGGTGATCCATCTGGTGGTCCATCTGGTGTGTGAACATGATCCATCTGGTGGTCTTCAGGTGATCCACCAGGTGATCCATCTGGTGGTCTTCAGGTGATCCATCTGGTGGTCTTCAGGTGATCCATCTGGTGGTCTGCTGATGTGTGAACATGATCCATCAGGTGGTCTTCAGGTGATCCATCAGGTGGTCTTCTGATGTGTGAACATGATCCATCAGGTGGTCTTCAGGCTGTCAAACAGCTTCATGAGGTTCAGGACCAACGGAGGACTCTGATTGGCTCCCGTGAGTCTCTGACCGCAAAGACCAAATCCTATCAATCAGACCTTGATTGACGTAAAACCCACTGAGATCTCCTCCTCCTCCTCTATAGATGCTTCTGGAATGTTTTCAGAGGTCAGGGGTCACAGCCAGCCATCCCAGAAGAAAGCTGTTCAGAGAAGATCAGTACGACTCCCAGACAGACAGACTCTCCACCACATGTCTCCCTTCCTCCTCGACCTCCTCCCGCTGGGAAAGTGTTGCTTTCTTCTTCTTCTCTTCTATTTGTTTGCATTCCGCCAAAAAAAAAAAAAAAAAAAAACGACACTAGGAGCTAAAAAAACCTGTTCGCCTATTTACATACAGTCTCCAAGTCTGGGTGTGTGTGTGTGTGTGTGTGTGTGTGTGTGTGTGTGTGTGTGTGTGTGTGTGGGGGGTGTTATATGTATGTATGTGTGTGCGTGCGTTGTAAGAAGTTCAGAGTGTATCTCTGTTTGTGTTTTTTCAGGATGGAAGTTTACATGGATGTGTGTGTTAGTGTGTATCTGCATGTGTGTGTGTGTGTGTGTGTGTGTGTGTGTATAGAGTGGATAAACCTCTGTGTGTGTGATCAGTGTGTGTGTTCAGTAACATTTGTGTGTGTACTGTGAGTTTGTGTATGCGTGTGTTCAGTCTGTGTCGGAGGAAGAGGAGGTTCCTGTTGAGGAGCTGTCATCAGAGGAGGAAGAGGAGCTGCCACTCAAACGACTTGCCCCGCCTCCCGCCGCCCCACCTCCGGCTGCTTTCTCTGTAGAGAGAGAGAGACACACACACACACACACACACACACACACACAGGAGTAAATAAACAGATACGTGAATCAGTGACAAAGATGATGCTCACATCCCCGGATACTACAGTACCGGAGTAGTGGGACGTGTACCCGAGTAGAGGGATGTGTACCCGAGTAGAGGGATGTGTACCCGAGTAGAGGGACGTGTACCCGAGTAGAGGGACGTGTACCCGAGTAGAGGGACGTGTACCCGAGTAGAGGGACGTGTACCCGAGTAGAGGGATGTGTACCCGAGGAGAGGTGCCGGGGGGGACGTGTACCCGAGGAGAGGTGCCGGGGGGGGACGTGTACCCGAGAAGAGGGATGTGTACCCGAGTAGAGGGACGTGTACCCGAGGAGAGGTGCCGGGGGGATGTGTACCCGAGTAGAGGGACGTGTACCCGAGGAGAGGTGCCAGGGGGGATGTGTACCCGAGAAGAGGGATGTGTACCCGAGTAGAGGGATGTGTACCCGAGAAGAGGGATGTGTACCCGAGAAGAGGGATGTGTACCCGAGAAGAGGGACGTGTACCCGAGGAGAGGTGCCAGGGGGGATGTGTACCCGAGAAGAGGGATGTGTACCCGAGTAGAGGGACGTGTACCCGAGAAGAGGGATGTGTACCCGAGTAGAGGGACGTGTACCCGAGTAGAGGGACGTGTACCCGAGAAGAGGGATGTGTACCCGAGTAGAGGGACGTGTACCCGAGGAGAGGTGCCGGGGGGGACGTGTACCCGAGGAGAGGTGCCGGGGGGGACGTGTACCCGAGGAGAGGTGCCGGGGGGGACGTGTACCCGAGGAGAGGTGCCGGGGGGATGTGTACCCGAGGAGAGGTGCCGGGGGGGGGACGTGTACCCGAGAAGAGGGATGTGTACCCGAGTAGAGGTGCCGGGGGGGACGTGTACCAGAGGAGAGGGATGTGTACCCGAGTAGAGGGATGTGTACCCGAGTAGAGGTGCCGGGGGGGACGTGTACCCGAGTAGAGGGATGTGTACCCGAGTAGAGGTGCCGGGGGGGACGTGTACCCGAGGAGAGGTGCCGGGGGGGACGTGTACCCGAGTAGAGGTGCCGGGGGGGACGTGTACCCGAGGAGAGGTGCCGGGGGGATGTGTACCCGAGGAGAGGTGCCGGGGGGGACGTGTACCCGAGGAGAGGTGCCGGGGGGGACGTGTACCCGAGGAGAGGTGCCGGGGGGGGACGTGTACCCGAGGAGAGGGATGTGTACCCGAGTAGAGGTGCCGGGGGGGACGTGTACCAGAGGAGAGGGATGTGTACCCGAGTAGAGGGATGTGTACCCGAGTAGAGGTGCCGGGGGGGGACGTGTACCCGAGTAGAGGGATGTGTACCCGAGTAGAGGTGCCGGGGGGGACGTGTACCCGAGGAGAGGTGCCGGGGGGACGTGTACCCGAGTAGAGGTGCCGGGGGGGACGTGTACCCGAGGAGAGGTGCCGGGGGGATGTGTACCCGAGGAGAGGTGCCGGGGGGGGACGTGTACCCGAGGAGAGGTGCCGGGGGGGACGTGTACCCGAGGAGAGGTGCCGGGGGGGACGTGTACCCGAGGAGAGGGATGTGTACCCGAGTAGAGGTGCCGGGGGGGACGTGTACCCGAGTAGAGGGATGTGTACCCGAGTAGAGGTGCCGGGGGGGACGTGTACCCGAGTAGAGGGATGTGTACCCGAGTACAGGTGCCGGGGGGATGTGTACCCGAGTAGAGGTGCCGGGGGGGACGTGTACCCGAGTAGAGGGATGTGTACCAGAGTAGAGGTGCCGGGGGGGACGTGTACCCGAGTAGAGGGATGTGTACCCGAGTAGAGGTGCCGGGGGGGGGGGGGGGGGACGTGTACCCGAGTAGAGGGATGTGTACCCGAGGAGAGGGACGTGTACCCGAGGAGAGGTGCCGGGGGGGACGTGTACCCGAGGAGAGGGATGTGTACCCGAGGAGAGGGACGTGTACCCGAGGAGAGGTGCCGGGGGGGACGTGTACCCGAGTAGAGGTGCCGGGGGGGACGTGTACCCGAGTAGAGGTGCCGGGGGGGACGTGTACCCGAGTAGAGGGATGTGTACCCGAGTAGAGGTGCCGGGGGGGGGGGGGGACGTGTACCCGAGTAGAGGGATGTGTACCCGAGTAGAGGTGCCGGGGGGGACGTGTACCCGAGGAGAGGGATGTGTACCCGAGGAGAGGGACGTGTACCCGAGGAGAGGTGCCGGGGGGGACGTGTACCCGAGTAGAGGTGCCGGGGACGACGTGTACCCGAGTAGAGGTGCCGGGGGGGACGACGTGTACCCGAGTAGAGGTGCCGGGGGGGGACGTGTACCCGAGTAGAGGTGCCGGGGGGGGGGGGGGACGTGTACCCGAGTAGAGGGATGTGTACCCGAGTAGAGGTGCCGGGGGGGACGTGTACCCGAGTAGAGGTGCCGGGGGGGGGGGGGACGTGTACCCGAGTAGAGGTGCCGGGGGGGGGGGACATGTGTACCCGAGTGGGGGTGCCGGGGGGCGTGTACCCGAGCAGAGGTGCCGGCGGGGGGGGGGGGGGGAGGGGCGCGTGTACCCGAGTAGAGGGATGTGTACCCGAGTAGAGGTGCCGGGGGGGGGGGGACGTGTACCCGAGTGCCGGGGGGCGTGTACCCGAGCAGAGGTGCCGGCGGGGGGGGGACGTGTACCCGAGTAGAGGGATGTGTACCCGAGTAGAGGTGCCGGGGGGGGGGGGGGGGGGACGTGTACCCGAGTAGAGGGATGTGTACCCGAGTAGAGGTGCCGGGGGGGGACGTGTACCCGAGTAGAGGTGCCGGGGGGGGGGGGGACGTGTACCCGAGTAGAGGTGCCGGGGGGGGGGGGACATGTGTACCCGAGTGGGGGTGCCGGGGGGCGTGTACCCGAGCAGAGGTGCCGGCGGGGGGGGGGGGGGGGAGGGGCGCGTGTACCCGAGTAGAGGGATGTGTACCCGAGTAGAGGTGCCGGGGGGGGGGGACGTGTACCCGAGTGCCGGGGGGCGTGTACCCGAGCAGAGGTGCCGGGGGGGGGGGGGGGACGTGTACCCGAGCAGAGGTGCCGGGGGGGACGTGTACCCGAGCGGAGGTGCAGAGGACATACCCGAGCGGAGGGGCAGAGGACATACCCGAGCGGAGGGGCAGAGGACATACCCGAGCGGAGGGGCAGAGGACATACCCGAGCGGAGGGGCAGAGGACATACCCGAGCGGAGGGGCAGAGGACATACCCGAGCGGAGGGGCAGAGGACATACCCGAGCGGAGGGGCAGAGGACATACCCGAGTGGAGGGGCAGAGGACATACCCGAGTGGAGGGGCAGAGGACATACCCGTGTGGGGCAGAGGACATACCCGTGTGGGGCAGAGGACATACCCGAGCATCGCGACATCTTTTGAGTGTCACAGAGGGCGGACTGTGCCTCAGTGTAACAGAGTCATGTCCAAGTGCACTGGTTTCCACTAAGGAATGACTTCCAGCAGCCTTCGTGTAACAGCAGTAATTTCCTACTAACTTCCCAGATGGATATTAGCAGTATATTAGTATTCAGTACTTACGCAGTAGCTTCCTCTGCTTCTTCTGAAGGCAGGATTTGACGTAGCGCTCCAGCTCTCGAAGTGTGGAGGGTTTAAGGGTTTCGAAGTCGATCTCAATCTCGTCGGGGTTCGAGTCCCTCAGCGACGGCTCTCTGGACTGGATGATGTGGACGACGCGGCCCAGCTTCTCACCCGGCAGCCGGTTTATATCCAGACTCAGCTGGCGCTTCTCGTCGTACGACATCGGCAGAGAGGACTCCTCGCCGTCGTCGCCGTTAGCCGAGCCACCGCCCGACACCTTGCTGCCTTTCTTAGGTTGCCTGGAAACCGACAAGAGAGTCACTCGGATTGTTCAAACTCCAAATTAAGATTCACTCCCGACAGAACAATGATGAATTTACCTCGTGGCGGTCACCGTGCTGTTGGCTTTCCTGGCTGGCGCTTTCTTCTGATTGGCTGGTTTTGGCTGTTGAGCGGCAGCTTTGGGCTTCTTCTCTTCTTCCATCTTGCCCTTGTTCCCTTTGTCTTTCTCCTTGTCTTTCTTCTTCTCCTTGTCTTTCTTCTCTTTCTTCTTCTTTGGCTTGCTGACTGGAGCCTGGGACAGGACAGCCAGCTGCTCGTGCACCGCCTTCAACTGATGGAATATACTAACTATCAATACCTTTAACTTCCTTTCAGCATCTAGAAACGCCTTTAGCGGGTGCATTATTCATGACACAGCTAAAATCACACATTAATACGTAGGATCAGAATTATTATCAAACATTCATAGCATATCAAAAATGTACAATTTAACAGAAAATTGAATCAACAGAATTTCATACATTTCATTCAATCTACAATGATAATAAAAAAGAAGAAAACCAGGATGTTCTTGACCTGTGATTGGTCGGCAGCACCAACCTGCTCCTGTAGCTCAGCCAATCGCGTGGCTCGCTCCTCCTCTGAGTCGGACGATTCGTCGGAGGAGGAGTTGTTGCTGCTGTCAGAGGAGGCGGTGCTTTTACTGACCAATGGTGTTGTAGACGGGACCGATGCCTCCAAGCCCTCATCGGGGATCTTAGCGAAACGCATCTCAAACACGTCCTGAGGAGAGAGAGAGATGTTACCGACGACAGCCACCACGAGGTTCTGGATGGTTCTGGAAGGTTCCGCGAGTTCTTACCTGTAGCTTACGGGCCATGGCCACCACCTCGTGGTCTGGAGGGTTGTACTTGTAACAGTTGGAGAACATTAACCTGACATCAGTCGCAAAGCTTTGAGGGTCACTGTACTCTGCTTTATCCATCTTTTTCTGTTGAGGAGGAAGAAACGAGAAGATATTAAAAACGTAAAAATGAAGACTTCTGTGCGACGTCTCTCTGCGTAGGAACTGTCGGTAACTGTTCGTACCGACGGGTACTACGCAGAGGAACCCTGCGGGGACATTCCTGTTGGTGGCTTCACGCTGATCCACCTGTCCGACCAAAGTTTTAAGTCAATTTACATTCTTAAGCCTCTTTGGAATCCGCCTTTTCTTGGATCCACACAGGATCATAGAACAGTCATGGGCTGGGCGCTATGGCCAAAAATTCATATCACGATATTTTGTAAGATTCTGGCGGTTTCACCGAAAAGAACAGCTGTTCTCCACTCGCTGGGTACATAGAGGGTGTTAGGAAGCTAAACATGGAGGGACTTAGGACCCAGGGGAATGCAGGTGGGAAAAAAAACAAGAGACAAACCGGAAGGGTCTGTCTCTGTTTCTTCTTGTTGTGATAGTGGGCGAGCTTTACCCAGCATGCAGTTCGGCAGTGTAATTTTATAAATGTACAATTATTAGTGTTACAATTTGTTTATGTCACAAACTGTTGTGTCGTGGTGTTTAACCTGTTAAAGTGCATTAGTTGTGGGTTATTACTTGTTGTTATGAAGTTATAACCATGACTAAAGTTACAACCATGACTAAAGTTACAACCATGACTTCATACCATGACTAAAGTTAGAACATGACTAAAGTTACAACCATGACACATTAGTAGCGCCCTCAGGTGAACATTACATGTTGCTGCCTGCCGAAGACAACAGTTGTTACGACTATGACTGTATATGAAAAATTCATACCGTATGGACATTTGAAACCGTTATACCGCACAGCCCTAGAACCACCGCCTCCCGATTGATCTGAACGTGGCGTGTTGTCAGAGGTGGTGACGGACCGATAGATCAGTCTCAGATAGAGATATATGTATACGTGTGGTGACCACGTGACCTACCCGCACGGTGCTGAGGTCCATGGGGTGCTTGATGATGTCGTGGTAGTCGTGCAGCTCCAGGGCCTCGGCGTCCACCGGCTTGTAGAAGGGCCAGGCGTAGGCGGCGTGCTTCTTGGAGAGCATCTCCTTCAGGATGGCGTCGCAGTGCTTCATCTGCTCGCCCAGCTTCCCGCCCTTACTCCTGCCGGCTCCGGCTCCGGCTCCGGCGCCTCCTCCGGCCCCGGCTCCTCCGGCTCCCACCTCGCTCACCGCCACCTCCTCCACCGTCTCCCTGCGGGTCTTGGCGGGCCGGGCGGCGGCCTCCCGGCGGGACGAGCCCAGCTTGGGCGGCTTGGCGTCCTGAGCGGAGGGAGAGTCGGCCCGGCCGGCGGAGATGGCCGACGTGGTGGGGGTGGTGGTGTCGGCTTTCCTCTTCACACCTTTCTTCTGTTGGAGAGACAGACAGGGGCAGGAAAAGATAAGACAGGTGTAGACATTTAGAAAGAAACAAGTAACGAGACAGACAGACAGACAGACAGACAGACAGAAAGAGAGAGAGACAGACAGACAGGTACAAAGAGAGAGAGACAGACAGGTACAAAGAGAGAGAGAGACAGACAGGTACAAAGAGAGAGAGACAGACAGACAGACAGACAGAGAGAGAGAGAGAGACAGACAGGTACAAAGAGAGAGAGACAGACAGGTACAAAGAGAGAGAGACAGACAGGTACAAAGAGAGAGAGACCGACAGGTACAAAGAGAGAGAGACCGACAGGTACAAAGAGAGAGAGACAGACAGGTACAAAGAGAGAGAGACAGACAGGTACAAAGAGAGAGAGACCGACAGGTACAAAGAGAGACAGGTTTAATATTTCGGGTCATGCGACGCTGTCTCACACCACAAAACCTTACCTTGACGACAGGCTGTGCAGACGGCATCATGGTTGCCGGGGGCTGCGGGGCCAAGACGGGGGGCGTGGCCTGGGCAGGTGTGGGCGTGGCCTGCATTGGTGTGGGCGTGGCCGAGATGACAGGCGTCTGAGAGGGGGACGGGGACGGGTAGGAGGGCGGGGGAGGGGGGGAGGCCGGAGACTCCTGCTGACTCACTGAGAGAGAAAGTACTACCATAAGTACCACAGAGTACTACAGCAAGTACATAGTCACATCTGCTACGTTTTATAATACTGTTAAATGTATTCATGTGCAAGTACTATTACTAGGTTCAGCGTGGCCAGCAGTACTAGTACTGCAGCACACTCCTGTAGTACTAGTACTGCAGCACACTCCTGTAGTACTAGTACTGCAGCACACTCCTGTAGTACTAGTACTGCAGCACACTCCTGTAGTACTAGTACTGCAGCACACTCCTGTAGTACTAGTACTGCAGCACACACCTGTAGTACTAGTACTGCAGCACACACCTGTAGTACTAGTACTGCAGCACACTCCTGTAGTACTAGTACTGCAGCACACTCCTGTAGTACTAGTACTGCAGCACACACCTGTAGTACTAGTACTGCAGCACACTCCTGTAGTACTAGTACTGCAGCACACTCCTGTAGTACTAGTACTGCAGCACACTCCTGTAGTACTAGTACTGCAGCACACTCCTGTAGTACTAGTACTGCAGCACACTCCTGTAGTACTAGTACTGCAGCACACTCCTGTAGTACTAGTACTGCAGCACACACCTGTAGTACTAGTACTGCAGCACACACCTGTAGTACTAGTACTGCAGCACACACCTGTAGTACTAGTACTGCAGCACACACCTGTAGTACTAGTACTGCAGCACACACCTGTAGTACTAGTACTGCAGCACACACCTGTAGTACTAGTACTGCAGCACACACCTGTAGTACTAGTACTGCAGCACACTCCTGTAGTACTAGTACTGCAGCACACTCCTGTAGTACTAGTACTGCAGCACACTCCTGTAGTACTAGTACTGCAGCACACTCCTGTAGTACTAGTACTGCAGCACACTCCTGTAGTACTAGTACTGCAGCACACTCCTGTAGTACTAGTACTGCAGCACACTCCTGTAGTACTAGTACTGCAGCACACACCTGTAGTACTAGTACTGCAGCACACACCTGTAGTACTAGTACTGCAGCACACACCTGTAGTACTAGTACTGCAGCACACACCTGTAGTACTAGTACTGCAGCACACACCTGTAGTACTAGTACTGCAGCACACACCTGTAGTACTAGTACTGCAGCACACACCTGTAGTACTAGTACTGCAGCACACACCTGTAGTACTAGTACTGCAGCACACACCTGTAGTACTAGTACTGCAGCACACACCTGTAGTACTAGTACTGCAGCACACACCTGTAGTACTAGTACTGCAGCACACACCTGTAGTACTAGTACTGCAGCACACACCTGTAGTACTAGTACTGCAGCACACTCCTGTAGTACTAGTACTGCAGCACACACCTGTAGTACTAGTACTGCAGCACACACCTGTAGTACTAGTACTGCAGCACACTCCTGTAGTACTAGTACTGCAGCACACACCTGTAGTGCCCTTGCCCTTGCCTTTGGGAGCTGGCGGCAGCAGAGCCACTTCCTCTTGAGGCATCTGGGAGACTTTCTGCAGGAAGATCTTCTCCAGAGCCTGAGCCATGAGCACGATGTCGTCTGTGGGCTGCAACACACAAACGCACAACGTGACGCACAACTATACTGTATACTATGCTACAAGATGTATACAAGTACACCTGTACCTTGTGTAGATGTAGCAGTGGGTGAACATGGTGTTGTATAGAAGTACCTGGTTGTATAGAAGTACCTTGTGTAGATGTAGCAGTGGGTGAACATGGTGTTGTATAGAAGTACCTTGTGTAGATGTAGCAGTGGGTGAACATGGTGTTGTATAGAAGTACCTGGTTGTATAGAAGTACCTTGTGTAGATGTAGCAGTGGGTGAACATGGTGTTGTATAGAAGTACCTTGTGTAGATGTAGCAGTGGGTGAACATGGTGTTGTATAGAAGTACCTTGTGTAGATGTAGCAGTGGGTGAACATGGTGTTGTATAGAAGTACCTGGTTGTATAGAAGTACCTTGTGTAGATGTAGCAGTGGGTGAACATGGTGTTGTATAGAAGTACCTGGTTGTATAGAAGTACCTTATGTAGATGTAGCAGTGGGTGAACATGGTGTTGTATATAAGTACCTGGTTGTATAGAAGTACCTTGTTGTAGATGTAGCAGTTGGTGAACATGGTGTTGAAGTCCTGCATGGCCTCACTGGCGCTCCAGTAGTAGTTGTTCTCCAGACGCTTCTTGATGGTTCCCATGTCCATCGGGTTCTTGATCACCTTGTGGTAGTCCTGGAAACACGGACATGCTTAGTTTAGCTTAGCTTAGCGGGGTTCTGCGAGTTTAAGCACGAGAGAAGAAGAAGAACTCACTGCTAAGCAGAGCTTGATGGCGTCGACCGGCTGATAGAACGGCCACGCAAACTGATGCTTCCACAGAGTCTTCACCACCACGTTCTGCATGTACTGCAGCTGGTTGGTCTTCCTGAGAGAGAGAGACATATACATTATACACACACACACACACACAACAGAACGTGGTGGTGAAAACTGTGTGTGGGTGGTGTGTGTAATATATATATATATTTTACACACACCACCCACACACAGTTTTCACCACCACGTTCTGCATGTACTGCAGCTGGTTAATCTTCCTGAGAGAGACACACACACACACACACATTATATATATATATATATATATATATATATATATATATATATATATATATATATATATATATATATATATATATATATATACATACACACACACACATATCAGAATCAGCTTTAATGGCCATGTAAATTTGGACATACATGGAATTTAACTCCGGTTTCACTTGCTCTTCGTACTTTTTTTTTTCCACACACAATATACAAGATAAATATAAAAAGGAGTAAAACAACAAAAAAAGTGCAGATGAAGAGTCTGTTTAACTGTTCATCAGGGTGACGGCCAGTGGGAAGAAGCTGTAATATATATATATATATACATACACACACACACACACACACACACAGACTAAGTGACTAAAACTCATAAGAGGGCGTGTCCTACCTGCCGGGCTTGGCGGCGTTGGTGACCTCTGGGGGCGACGGGTTGGTGAGGGTGGGGGGGCTGGGGGGCGCAGCCTCGGGGGCGTCCGACATGGTGGACGCAGCAATGCACTGTGGGATGGCAGCGTCTGACCTCAAGGGAAACTACTCCCCTGTGGTCTGAGGTGTGTGTGTGTGTGTGTGTGTTCAGTTCAGTTCAGCTGGTGGTGTCGATTCTTCAGCTTGATGTTTCCTCCGAGGAGACAATCGCCCATCGCACAACCTGAGAGACAAAGAGACGTTATCGGTCCGTCCTGCTGGAGAAACCAGCTAAGCTAACGTTAGCATCAGACCTCTGGATCTCAAGCTATCAGAGAAACAAGCTAAGCTAACGTTAGCATCAGACCTCTGGATCTCAAGCTATCAGAGAAACAAGCTAAGCTAACGTTAGCATCAGACATCTGGATCTCAAGCTATCAGAGAAACAAGCTAAGCTAACGTTAGCATCAGACCTCTAGATCTCAAGCTATCAGAGAAACAAGCTAAGCTAATGTTAGCATCAGACATTTGATCTCAAGCTATCAGAGAAACCAGCTAAGCTAACGTTAGCATCAGACCTCTGGATCTCAAGCTATCAGAGAAACAAGCTAAGCTAACGTTAGCATCAGACATTTGATCTCAAGCTATCAGAGAAACAAGCTAAGCTAACGTTAGCATCAGACCTCTGGATCTCAAGCTATCAGAGAAACAAGCTAAGCTAATGTTAGCATCAGAGATCTGGATCTCAAGCTATGCTAATTTTAGCGCCAGACATCTGGATCTTAAGCTATCAGAGAAACCAGCTAAGCTAACATTAGCATCAGACGTCTGGATCTCAAGCTATCAGAGAAACAAGCTAAGGTTAGCATCAGACGTCTGGATCTCAAGCCATCAGAGAAACAAGCTAAGCTAATGTTAGCATCAGACGTCTGGATCTCAAGCTATCAGAGAAACAAGCTAACATTAGCATCAGACGTCTGGATCTCAAGCTATCAGAGAAACAAGCTAAGCTAATGATAGCATCAGACGTCTGGATCTCAAGCTATCAGAGAAACAAGCTAAGGTTAGCATCAGACGTCTGGATCTCAAGCCATCAGAGAAACAAGCTAAGCTAATGTTACCATCAGACGTCTGGATCTCAAGCCATCAGAGAAACAAGCTAAGCTAACGTTAGCATCAGACGTGTTGATCGCAACCCATCAGAAAAACAAGCTACGCTAACATTAGCGTCAGACATCTGGATCTTAAGCTATCAGATAAACCAGCTAAGCTAACGTCAGCATCAGACGTGTGGATCGCAACCCATCAGAAAAACAAGCTACGCTAACGTTAGCGTCAGACATCTGGATCTTAAGCTATCAGATAAACAAGCTAAGCTAACGTTAGCATCAGACATCTGGATCTTAAGCTATGCTAATGTTAGCGCCAGACGTCTGTATCTCAAGCCATCAGAGAAACAAGCTCAGCTAACATTAGCATCAGATTTCTGGATCTCAAGCCATCAGAGAAACAAGCTCAGCTAACATTAGCATCAGACGTCTGGATCTCAAGCCATCAGAGAAACAAGCTCAGCTAACGTTAGCATCAGACGTCTGGATCTCAAGCCATCAGAGAAACAAGCTCAGCTAACGTTAGCATCAGATGTCTGGATCTCAAGCCATCAGAGAAACAAGCTCAGCTAACGTTAGCATCAGATGTCTGGATCTCAAGCCATCAGAGAAACAAGCTCAGCTAACGTTAGCATCAGATGTCTGGATCTCAAGCCATCAGAGAAACAAGCTCAGCTAACGTTAGCATCAGATGTCTGGATCTCAAGCCATTAGAGAAACAAGCTCAGCTAACGTTAGCATCAGATGTCTGGATCTCAAGCCATTAGAGAAACAAGCTCAGCTAACGTTAGCATCAGATGTCTGGATCTCAAGCCATCAGAGAAACAAGCTCAGCTAACGTTAGCATCAGATGTCTGGATCTCAAGCCATTAGAGAAACAAGCTCAGCTAACGTTAGCATCAGACGTCTGGATCTCAAGCCATCAGAGAAACAAGCTCAGCTAACGTTAGCATCAGACGTCTGGATCTCAAGCCATCAGAGAAACAAGCTCAGCTAACGTTAGCATCAGATGTCTGGATCTCAAGCCATTAGAGAAACAAGCTCAGCTAACGTTAGCATCAGACGTCTGGATCTCAAGCCATCAGAGAAACAAGCTCAGCTAACGTCAGAAGCAGACATCTGGATTTCAAGCTAAGCTAATGTTAGCATCAGACGTCTGGATCTCAAGCCACCAGAGAAACAAGCTAAGCTAACGTTATTGATACATCGTGAGGTCACATGAGCAGCAGTTCCTTTCAGAGTTTCTTCAGCAGAGTAGTATTCATGATGAATATAATAATGCGTATAAATACACATTATAATTCAGACTACAAGTTTCTCTCGATCATCAACTGAAGTACAATTATGAGGTATTCATACTTTTCTCATAGTACTTTTACTCTGTTAGGTTTACTTCATTCAGAACACTACAACATGTTCACAGATACATGATGTAGTATTCCTCCAGATTAAAGTACCAGAAGTACACATTCATGCATCAATAATTACTACAACAATGTACTTTACTACTGAAAGTACAACCTGATGATGTTACTTTGGCACTTTTACTGTCCCAGAGTACTTGTACACTGTGGTACGGATACTTGTGTACTAGTACTGACTGCGGCTCTGAGGGCTCCTCCAGACGGGGCGGTCTGGAGGAGCCCTCAGAGTCCAGCACCTGGACCGGCTCCTGTCATGGATCCAGAGCCCAGATCAACAGAGTCTGGATCAACAGAGCCCGGATCCACATATGTTAAGAGTCCAGAGCCACAGAGTCCGGATCCACAAAGCCCGGATCAACAGATGTTAGAGTCCGGATCCACAAAGCCTGGTTCAACAGATGTTAGAGTCCGGATCAACAGAGTCCGGATCCACAAAGCCAGGTTCAACAGATGTTAGAGTCCGGATCAACAGAGTCCGGATCCACAAATCCCGGATCCACATATGTTAGAGTCCGGATCCACAAAGCCAGGTTCAACAGATGTTAGAGTCCGGATCAACAGAGTCCGGATCCACAAAGCCAGGTTCAACAGATGTTAGAGTCCGGATCATACAGATCCCAGGTCCACAGAGTCCAGATGCACAGATCCCAGGTCCACAGAGTCCGGGTCTGCATGCGGCTAACTAACGAGCTAACCGCTAGCAGACACCGCTGTGACCAACTAAACTCCCCAAATCCGGATCAACAGAGTCCGCATCCGCAGCCAGACCCGCCGCCCGGGTCTCGGCGGCTGGAGGACCCGTCCCGGCTCGCGCACGCGGCTCACCTGCTCAGGTGCCGCTCAGGTGCGCGTGTTCTCACAAACATCGTTCTCTCTTTAAAAAGATGGCGGGCAGAAGAGCAGCTAGCTGCGAGCTAACGGAGCTAGGCTACTTACCGAACACGGAAACGTCGTAAATAGTCTGAATATCGGTCTCGTGGCCGTGTGCGCGCGGGTTGGGTCGCGGCTCTCCCCGCTAGCTCGGTACCGGGCGGCTCACCGGGAGGATCGCGCGCTCACGGAGCCGCTTGCGTGCAGAACGTTCCCGCGAGCTAATGAGCCGTTAGCCTGTTAGCTGAGCTTTGTCTGAAGGCGCCGAGCGGCCAGTCCGCATCCCGCACCATCCCGCACGGCCCGCACGGCCTCCGCTCCTTTACCGCTCCTCTCGCGCTCCTCAGCCGCCGGTAAGCCTCCGGTACCGCGCGGAGAGGCGTCTTTACGTCGGGGCTCGGTGCTCCGGGACGTCCTGCGGGCTGCAGTCGGGTTTAATTGGAGCTTTTTTTATTTAGCGAAGTAGCATAATAGATGAGTTATCAGCTGTCTCCCGTCTGCGCAGGCGCAGTGGCGAACGGCATCGTCGATGTTGTTGTGACGGGATTGGCTGGTCGGGCGCGTGAGGCGCGCTGATTGGCTGCGGGGCGTTCAGGGCGGGGCGGAGTGAAGCGCTGTGATTGTCCGGTGGTTCAGAATGGCGCCGTCAGTGACACTACGTCTCCCAGCATGCAGCGCGGCAGCAGCGAAGCTGGCTGGCTGAAGCCGCTGCAGAGGACGTTTGAATGAATGACTGATCTGTATATCGATCTGTATATTGATCCATAACTGATCTGTATATTGTTCCATAACTGATCTGTATATTGATCCATAACTGATCTTTATATTGATCCATAACTGATCTTTATATTATATGTATTATTTTTGCTGAACCTTGAACGCCCCTCAACACTGATGATACACATGATAATCTTCTTTAGCAGAAGCCTGTACATGAATGATGAAGTTATCATAACCAGAACATGACCAAATCCAAAGGGATCAAATAGTCAACATATTTATGAGCGTCAACGTGTCTCCTTTTGTTTTTAAACAAAGATCAAGAAGACCAAAAACTAATAACTGTAAAAACTGAATGAGTTTAAAAAGCACCACAAGGTGACGTCTCTCATCGGTTTGTGAAGCCTCCAGGTCAGCATTCTGGCCGTCGCCATCTTGTTTTTTAGCAACCAGTGAACAGGAAGTGACCACATCGGGGCTGAGGAGGAGTGACGAAGAGACCTGTCAATCACCTTGTAGCCCCGCCCTAAAGCATCCCCTGCTTTGTGGTCTGTTTGACGCTAAATTACCATAATTTACTAATGCTGAGAATGCAGCTTTAACACATGAATCATAGACTTCTATACAACCAGAGGAGTCACCCCCTGGTGGTCAGTAGAGAGAATGCTGTCACGGCTTTTTTGTCTTTTCCCTGTCTCGTGTCCCCTGTTCATTCCCTGTTACGTTTGTGTGTGTGTGTGTGTGTGTGTGTGTGTGTGTCTGCAACTAACCTCTGTTCCCTGTGCCCAAGATTCCTGTCCAGCCGCCACTCACGCCACTCCTCTGCTCAACCTGCATTTCACATCCTGCCATATCGAAATCATCAGTGTTCTGTTCAATAAACCATTACCGTCACCCTACCTAGCTGTCCGCGTGTCTGCGCTTGGGTCCAACCAAAAAAAAAAGATTAGGCTCATCAGCAACTGGAGGGGTCCTAATGAGCCAGACGTCCACCTCTTCTACAATTCCCCATTCCTGCATGCAGATTAGCGCTTCCCTCATCTGGGAGGGGAGTTCCATCCCATTCCAAGCCTTGGTGGATTCTTGGGCGGATGCAAACTTTGTGGATGCCACCTTCGTGGCCCAAGCTGGGATATCCACCGAAGCCCTCCCTGTCCCAAGGGAGGTCTATGCACTGGATGGACAACTCCTGGCCCACATCACTCACCACACCAGTCCTCTGAGCCTTCACCTATCAGGTAACCACCATGAATCGGTGAGGTTACTGATCATTCCCTCCCCTCATGCCCCAGTGGTCTTAGGCCAACCTTGGCTTAAACTGCACAATCCCCACATTGATTGGTCTACAGGATCCGTAACTAGTTGGAGCACCTTTTGCCACTCTCACTGTCTCCAGTCGGACCCAGGCCCAACTGAATCTGCTGGCACTCCCACCATCGAGGTCCTGGACCTTACGTTAGTTCTTCCCACTTACCATGACCTAGGGGAGGTGTTCAGCAAGCAGCGGGCCCAAACACTGCCCCCACATAGACCCTATGACTGCGCCATCAACTTGCTCCCAGGCGCCCCCTTACCCTCTAGCTGTCTCTTTAACCTTTCTCGCCCGGAAAGAGAGGCTATGGAGAGCTACATCCACGACGCCCTAGCAAACAGTTTTATCCGACCCTCCTCCTCCCAAGTTGGCGCTAGGTTCTTCTTTGTAGGCAAGAAGGACCGCAAGCTACGCCCCTACATAGATTACCGTGGTCTTAATGAGATCACCATTAAAAAACAAATACCCTATCCCTCTCATTGACCCTGCCTTTGAGCGCCTCCTCAAGGCCACTGTGTTCTCCAAACTGGACCTCCGCAATGCCTACCACCTCATTCGGATCCGGGAGGGAGCCAAATGGAAAACAGCCTTCAACACCCCCATAGGCCATTTCGAGTACCTCGTCATGCCTTTCGGCCTCACCAATGCCCCTGCATGCCCCGTGACATTCTCAACAGTTTCATCTTTGTATACCTGGACGATATCCTCATCTTCTATTCATCCACTATTCACTTCTGCCCCGGTGTTAATTCCCCCAGACCCCTCTCTACAGTTCGTGGTGGAGGTGGATGCCTCGGATTCGGGGGTCGGGGCTGTCCTCTCTCAGCGGGCCCCTCAGGATCAGAAGCTGCACCCTTGCGCCTTCTTTTCCCGGCATCTTTCACCGGCGGAGCGCAACTATGATGTGGGTAACCGTGAGCTTTTGGCTGTGGTTTTGGCTTTGGAGGAGTGGAGGCACTGGTTGGAGGGAGCAGAGCAACCGTTCATAGTTTGGATCGACCACAAGAACCTCTCTTGCCTTCGCACCGCCAAGAGGTTAAACTCCCGCCAGGCTCGGTGGGCTTTGTTCCTGGGAAGGTTCAATTTCAACTTACCTACCGCCCTGGTTCACGTAACACCAAACCCAATGCCCTTTCCCGTCAGTCCACCACGGAGAAGCTCACCCTCGAGCCTGAGACCATCCTCTCCCTCTCCCGTGTGGTGGTTGCGATCACATGGGGAGTTGAGTCTCTCGTCCACGAGGCCCAGTGCTCTCATCCGGACCCAGGCAACGGTCCCCCAAACCGTCTGTTTGTGCCTGATACCGTCCGCTCACAAGTCTTACAATGGGGGCATTCCTCCAGGTTGGCCTGCCACCCTGGGTTCCACCGCACCCTCACTTTCATAAGACAACGCTTCTGGTGGCCATCCATGTCCCAAGACACCCGTGCCTTCGTTTCAGCCTGCTCAGTCTGTGCCCGCAGCAAGGCCACCAACCCCCGGCGGGCCAGTTGCGCCATTTGCCTATTCCCCGCCGCCCCTGGTCCCACATAGCAGTGGACTTCGTCACTGGCCTGCCCCCTTCGGAAGGGAACACTGCCATACTAACTGTCGTGGACCGTTTTTCCAAGGCTGTCCACTTTATTCCCCTCCCCAAGTTGCCATCATCCACCGAAACTGCTAACCTCCTGGTCAGAATCAGAATCAGAATCAGAAACCGTTTATTGCCAGGAATGTTTTCACACAAACGAGGAATTTTTTGAGGCGGAAGGTGCATACATTGGACATGGACATGGGACGTAAGACGAGACAAACAACACTCAACAATCAACGAAAACAACAGTGCAATTGGTATTAAAATATGTGTAAGATAAGCAAGTGGTCAGTCAACAGTTAATGTGAATGTACGTTAAAGTGACGTGTGTATTTAAGTTAAAGTGTATGTTAAAGTGACGAGTGTTTAAGTATGCGGTGTGCAGAGGAGTGAATGGTAAAGAGAAATAAAAATAAAGAAGAGAAAATAAAAATAAAAATAAAAATTAAGAGTTAAAATTAAAAATTAAAAATTAAAAATTAAAATAGCTGGGGGTGACAGAGACAGTCAGTGGGGGACCCGAGCCCCATTGATGAGCCCGACTGCTGACGGGAAGAAACTGTTTGTGTGGCGTGAGGTCTTGGTCCTGATGGACCTCAGCCTCCTGCCAGAGGGGAGGGACTCCAACAGGATATGTCCAGTGTGAGAGGTCAGCTGCAATCTTCCTAGCTCGCCTCAGAATCCTGGAGGCGAACAAGTCCTGGAGGGACGGCAGATTACAGCCAATCACCTCTCAGCAGAGCGGATGATGCGCTGCAGCCTGGCCTTGTCCTTGGCAGTGGCTGCGGTGTGCCAGACGGTGATGGAGGAGCAGAGGATGGACTCAACGATGGCAGTGTAGAAGTGCACCATCATTTTCATTGGCAGGTTGAACTTCTTCAGCTGCCTCAGGAAGAACATCCTCTGCTGGGCCTTCTTGGCGATGGAGCTGATGTTCAGTTCCCACTTGAGGTCCTGGGAAATGATGGAGCCCAGGAAGCGGAAGGACTCCACAGCGTCGATGGGGGAGTCACACAGGGTGAGAGGGGCGGGTGGGGCTGCGTTCTTTCTGAAGTCCACAACCATCTCCACTGTCTTCAGAGCGTTGAGCTCCAGGTTGTTCTGGCTGCACCAGGTCACCAGGTGGTCAGTCTCCCACCTGTAGGCGGACTCGTCCCCGCCAGAGATGAGTCCAATGAGGGTGGTGTCATCCGCGAACTTCAGGAGCTTGACGGACTGGTGACTGGAGGTGCAGCTGTTGGTGTACAGCGAGAAGAGCAGAGGGGAAAGAACGCAGCCTTGGGGGGAACCGGTGCTGGTGGTCCGAGAGCCTGAGACGTGATTCCCCAGCCTCACGTGCTGCTTCCTGTCAGTCAGGAAGTCTGTGATCCACCTGCAGGTGGAATTGGGCACGTGCAGCTGGGAGAGCTTGTCCTGCAGCAGAGATGGGATGATGGTGTTGAAGGCAGAGCTGAAGTCCACGAACAGGATCCTGGCGTAGGTTCCTGGGGAGTCCAGATGCTGGAGGATGTAGTGGAGGGCCATGTTGACAGCATTGTCTACAGACCTGTTGGCCCTGTAGGCGAACTGCAGAGGGTCCAGGAGTGGGTCAGTCAGGGTTTTGAGGTGGGACAGGACCAGGCGCTCAAAAGAGGCGCTTTGAAGAGCCTGTTGACGTCCCTCTCCAGAATAGTGAGGGTCGTCGCTGGGGAGGCGTGAGCCTCCGATGGGCTGGGGGAGGGGGAGATGATGGTCTGTGGCTGGTTGATGGGCCTGTGGGGCGTGGCGTCAGGACTGCTCCGTTGTCTTTCAAAGCGACAGTAGAACTCGTTCAGCTCGTCTGCCAGGCGGAGGTCGTTCATGGCGTGGGGGTTTTCGGCTTGTAGTTGGTGATCTGCCTGAGCCTCTCCAGACAGAAGCAGAGTCACTTGCTGAGAGCTGTTGTTGCAGTTTCTCAGAGTACAGTCGTTTAGCATCTCTCACCGCCTTGCTAAACCTGTATTTTGACTCTGTGTACAAGTCCTTGTCCCCCCTCCCGAATGCCTGGTCCTTGTGCAGTCTTAGCTTCCTGAGTTCTGCTGTGAACCAGGGTTTGTCGTTGTTGTAACTCACCCTGGTGCTGGTTGGAACACAGCTGTCCTCACAGAAGCTGATGTATGAAGTTACAGCCTCTGTGAACTCATCCAGACTGTTAGTAGCAGTCCTGAAGACATCCCAGTCTGTACAGTCCAAGCACGCCCGAAGATCCTCCAGAGCCTCACTGGTCCACTTCTTGAACTTCCTCACTACAAGTTTGCAGAGCTTTAGTTTCTGCCTGTATGAGGGAATCAGGTGAACCATGGCGTGGTCAGAGTTTCCCAGAGCAGCACGAGGAACGGCGTGATAAGCCCCACTGATTGTGGTGTAGCAGTGGTCCAGAATGCTCTTCTCTCTAGTATTTAGGGAGTTCATGGCTGAGGTTTCCTTTGTTAAAGTCCCCAAGGACAATAACTAAAGAGTCCGGGTAGGTCCGCTCCACACACCGTATCTGCTCGGCGAGCGTCCGCTGTCCGTCCTGCGCGTTGGCCTGCGGCGCCATGTAAACACCGACCAGGATGAAGGAAGCGAACTCACGTGGGGAGTAGAAGGGTTTGCAGTGGATGATGAGGGATTCCAGGTCCGGCGAACAGTACTGTAGAATCACTGTTACGTCGTTACACCAGCCGTTGTTGAGGTAGAAGCAGATTCCTCCACCCTTCGAGCCAGGTCTCCGTGAAGCACAAAACGGAGGAAGAAGAAAAGTCTCTGTCTCTCCCAACAAGGAGCTGAAGTTCGTCCAGTTTGTTGCACAATGAGCGGACGTTGGAGAGAAATATGCCCGGCAGCGCTGTGCGGGATCCCCGTTTACGGAGACGCAGCAGCGCGCCAGCACGTTTCCCTCTCCTGCGGCGTCTCACTGCGTGAGCCAAGGTCCTCCATGTCTTCCGACTCCACGGCAACCCCCAGGACATTGTGTCGGATCGAGCACCCCAGTTTTCTTCTCAGGTCTGGAAAGCCTTTTGTCAAGCCCTAGGTACTACCGCCAGTCTCTCCTCGGGATATCACCCATAGACTAACGGCTAGACTGAACGGGCGAACCAGAATTTGGAGATGGCATTGCGTTGCGTCACGGCTCGCCACCCGTCCTACTGGTCCGCACACTTGCCGTGGGTTGAGTATGCCCATAACTCCCTGATCAGCTCCGCTACAGGCATGTCCCCCTTTATGGCCTCCTTGGGATACCAACCACCCCTGTTTCCGGCCCAGGAGGAAGAAGTGGCGGTGCCCTCCGTTCAAGCAGGTCTTCGTAGGTGCCGGTGGATTTGGAGGGAGGTCCGGTCTGCGCTCCTCCATTCGGTCGCCCGCATCAGGCGCTTGGCCGACCGGCACCGAATCCCTGCACCCACCTATCGCCCTGGTCAGAAAGTGTGGCTCTCTTCGCGGGACTTACCCCTTCAAGTCGAGTCCCGCAAACTGGGTCCCCGCTTCATTGGACCCTATGAGGTGGATAGGATCATCAATCCCTCTGCGGTCCGGCTCAAACTCCTGTCCGCACCCAACCTTCCATGTCTCCCTACTCAAACCGGTGCCCTCCAGTCCCCTTTCCCCTCCTGCTCGCCCCCTGGTGGTCAGTGGAGAGAATGCAGCTTTAACACATGAAGCACAGACTTCTATACAACCAGAGGAGTCTCCCCCTGGTGGTCAGGAGAGAGAATGCAGCTTTAACACATGAAGCATAGACTTCTATACAACCAGAGGAGTTGCCCCCTGGTGGTCAGGAGAGAGAATGCAGCTTTAACACATGAAGCACAGACTTCTATACAACCAGAGGAGTCACCCCCTGGTGGTCAGGAGAGAGAATGCAGCTTTAACACATCAAACAGACCATAAAGCAGGGGAGGCTTTAGGGCGGGGCTACCAGGTGATTGACAGGTCTCTGTTCAGATCAAACTGAAAACACAGAAACAGTAGTCTGATTATCAAGAAGCTTTATTGTCGTTATCAGAGTAAATATCATCATCATCATCATCATCATCATCATCATCTGTGTGCTAGACTGCAGGAGGCTGTTTACATGCAGCTGAGCCGAGCAGACAGACAGACAGACAGGAGGACAGACAGGTAAAGGAACAGACAGACAGAGAGGTAGACAGGTAAAGGAGCAGACACACAGACAGAGAGGTAGACAGGTAAAGGAGCAGACAGACAGACAGACAGGAGGACAGACAGGTAAAGGAGCAGACAGACAGACAGGAGGACAGACAGGTAAAGGAACAGACAGACAGAGAGGTAGACAGGTAAAGGAGCAGACAGACAGACAGACAGGAGGACAGACAGGTAAAGGAGCAGACAGACAGAGAGGTAGACAGGTAAAGGAGCAGACAGACAGAGAGGTAGACAGGTAAAGGAGCAGACAGACAGAGAGGTAGACAGGTGGACAGGTAGTGAGGTAGGGAGAGACAGACAGGTAGCTGTTGTGTTATTTACATACAGGTAGCAGATGCAATAGAAAGCTTATTGGCTGTCTTCCAGAGGCTCCGCCCCCCCCTCTTCTGTGTCGACCAATCCCCTGTGAGGAGGGGCGGGCTCTGCAGGCTGAGGGGAGGAGTGGGAGGAGGAGGGGGAGGAGGAGGAAGAGGAGGTCAGGGGGAGTTCTGGGGCTTCAGTTTGTAGCCTAGCCTCACTGCCCAGCAGCGCCTCCTCCGCCTGACATCCACCTGCTCCTGCTGCAGCTGCTCCTGCTCCTCCTCCTGCTCCTCCTCCTGCTCCTGCTCCTCCTGCTCCTGCTCCTCCTGCTCCTGCTCCTGCTCCTCCTGCTCCTGCTCCTCCTCCTGCTCCTCCTCCTGCTCCTGCTCCTCCTCCTGCTCCTCCTCCTGCTCCTGCTCCTCCTGCTCCTGCTCCTCCTGCTCCTGCTCCTCCTCCTGCTCCTGCTCCTCCTGCTCCTCCCACACGAGACCCGGTGAACTGCAGGCCGAGGCAGGAGGTGCTGAGCTGCCTCAGGTCCAGATCGAAGGGGCTGCCGCTGGGCTGCACCACTGCTTCTCCTCCTGCTCCTCCTGCTCCTGCTCCTCCTCCTCCTCCCCTCCTCGCTCTGCGGCTGTCGGGGAGCAGGGACTGGATCTTGGGGAGCCAGCGTTTGCGAACTCTCCGGGCGTTGGTGCACATGTCGGCCGCGATGACGTTCATCTCACTCTCCTTAAAGTTAGGAGCAAAGTTCTGACAGTAGACTGAGGAGGAGGAGCAGGGGGAGGAGGGGGAGAAGGAGGAGGAAGAGGAAGAGGAGGAGGAGGAGGAGGAGGAGGAGGAGGAGGAGCAGGGGGAGGAGGGGGAGAAGGAAGAGGAAGAGGAGGAGGAGGAGGAGCAGGGGGGGGGAGGAGGAGGAGGAGAAGGAGGAGGAGCAGGGGGAGGAGGAGGAGGAAGAGAAGGAGGAGGAGCAGGGGGAGGAGGAGGAGGAAGAGAAGGAGGAGGAGCAGGGGGAGGAGGAGGAAGAGGAAGAACAGGAAGAGGGAAATGTCTCAATATTTCCAAAATACTGTAAAAAGACATAAATCCATGAGTCAGACGGTGTCTTTATATGTGTGTGTGTGTGTGTGTGTGTGTGTGTGTGTGTGTGTGTGTGTGTGTGTGTGTGTATATATATATATAGGTGTGTGTGTGTGTGTGTGTCTCTTACGTTTCACAGTGTTTAACACTCGGTTGTCCAGAGGTTTTCTGCTCGGGTCGTTGGTGGAGGAGCGGATCCCCGTCCCACAGCTATTGGCCAGAGTGTTTCTATGGAAACCATAACAACCCAATCAGCACCGACACTGAGCTTTAGATTACCCACAATGCAGCAGCATCTGATGATGTCACGTGACGTCTGATGACGTATTTTACTGTAAACGTTTTACATCCTGATGCATTTAATCTGAAAGTCTGAATCAGCTGTTTCCTTTGAAGAATACCCACGTGAGCAGGGTCCAGGGTGGACCCCCACGTGAACAGGGTCCAGGGTGGACCCCCACGTGAACAGGGTCCAGGGTGGACCCCCACGTGAGCAGGGTCCAGGGTGGACCCCCACGTGAACAGGGTCCAGGGTGGACCCCCACGTGAGCAGGGTCCAGGGTGGACCCCCACGTGAACAGGGTCCAGGGTGGACCCCCACGTGAACAGGGTCCAGGGTGGACCCCCACGTGAACAGGGTCCATTGTGGACCCCCACGTGAACAGGGTCCAGGGTGGACCCCCACGTGAACAGGGTCCAGGGTGGACCCCCACGTGAACAGGGTCCAGGGTGGACCCCCACGTGAGCAGGGTCCAGGGTGGACCCCCACGTGAACAGGGTCCAGGGTGGACCCCCACGTGAACAGGGTCCATTATGGACCCCCACGTGAACAGGGTCCAGGGTGGACCCCCACGTGAACAGTCTTTAGACCCTCACTAACAGAATCTTCGATGATGTTTGTATAATCCAGGTTCAGTAAAACATTGGTAGTGTTGTGATGGGAAATAACAGAAGAAAGTCCTTACAAAAGTGGCTTCTAGATTCTGTCTCTAGACCATCACCAACAGGTCTCTAGACCATCACCAACAGGTCTCTAGACCCTCACCAACAGGTCTTTAGACCATCACCAACAGGTCTCTAGACCATCACCAACAGGTCTTTAGACCATCACCAACAGGTCTCTAGACCATCACCAACAGGTCTCTAGACCCTCACCAACAGGTCTCTAGACCCTCACCAACAGGTCTCTAGACCATCACCAACAGGTCTCTAGACCCTCACCAACAGGTCTTTAGACCATCACCAACAGGTCTCACCAACAGGTCTTTAGACCATCACCAACAGGTCTCACCAACAGGTCTCTAGACCCTCACCAACAGGTCTCACCAACAGGTCTTTAGACCATCACCAACAGGTCTCTAGACCCTCACCAACAGGTCTTTAGACCATCACCAACAGGTCTCTAGACCCTCACCAACAGGTCTTTAGACCATCACCAACAGGTCTCTAGACCATCACCAACAGGTCTTTAGACCATCACCAACAGGTCTCTAGACCATCACCAACAGGTCTCTAGACCCTCACCAACAGGTCTCTAGACCCTCACCAACAGGTCTCTAGACCATCACCAACAGGTCTCTAGACCCTCACCAACAGGTCTTTAGACCATCACCAACAGGTCTCTAGACCATCACCAACAGGTCTCTAGACCATCACCAACAGGTCTCTAGACCCTCACCAACAGGTCTCTAGACCATCACCAACAGGTCTCTAGACCCTCACCAACAGGTCTTTAGACCATCACCAACAGGTCTCTAGACCCTCACCAACAGGTCTCTAGACCATCACCAACAGGTCTTTAGACCATCACCAACAGGCCTTTAGACCATCACCAACAGGTCTCTAGACCCTCACCAACAGGTCTCTAGACCATCACCAACAGGTCTTTAGACCATCACCAACAGGTCTCTAGACCATCACCAACAGGTCTCTAGACCATCACCAACAGGTCTCTAGACCATCACCAACAGGTCTCTAGACCATCACCAACAGGTCTTTAGACCATCACCAACAGGCCTTTAGACCCTCACCAACAGGTCTCTAGACCATCACCAACAGGTCTCTAGACCCTCACCAACAGGTCTCACCAACAGGTCTATAGACCATCACCAACAGGTCTCTAGACCCTCACCAACAGGTCTCTAGACCCTCACCAACAGGTCTCTAGACCATCACCAACAGGTCTTTAGACCATCACCAACAGGCCTTTAGACCATCACCAACAGGTCTCTAGACCCTCACCAACAGGTCTCTAGACCCTCACCAACAGGTCTTTAGACCATCACCAACAGGTCTCTAGACCCTCACCAACAGGTCTCTAGACCCTCACCAACAGGTCTTTAGACCATCACCAACAGGTCTCTAGACCCTCACCAACAGGTCTCTAGACCATCACCAACAGGTCTCTAGACCCTCACCAACAGGTCTTTAGACCATCACCAACAGGTCTATAGACCCTCACCAACAGGTCTTTAGACCATCACCAACAGGTCTCTAGACCCTCACCAACAGGTCTTTAGACCATCACCAACAGGTCTCTAGACCATCACCAACAGGTCTATAGACCCTCACCAACAGGTCTCTAGACCCTCACCAACAGGTCTCACCAACAGGTCTTTAGACCATCACCAACAGGTCTCTAGACCCTCACCAACAGGTCTTTAGACCATCACCAACAGGTCTCTAGACCCTCACCAACAGGTCTTTAGACCATCACCAACAGGTCTCTAGACCATCACCAACAGGTCTTTAGACCATCACCAACAGGTCTCTAGACCATCACCAACAGGTCTCTAGACCATCACCAACAGGTCTCTAGACCCTCACCAACAGGTCTTTAGACCATCACCAACAGGTCTCTAGACCATCACCAACAGGTCTCTAGACCATCACCAACAGGTCTCTAGACCCTCACCAACAGGTCTCTAGACCATCACCAACAGGTCTTTAGACCATCACCAACAGGTCTCTAGACCATCACCAACAGGTCTCTAGACCCTCACCAACAGGTCTTTAGACCATCACCAACAGGTCTCTAGACCCTCACCAACAGGTCTTTAGACCATCACCAACAGGTCTCTAGACCATCACCAACAGGTCTCTAGACCATCACCAACAGGTCTCTAGACCCTCACCAATAGGTCTCTAGACCATCACCAACAGGTCTCTAGACCATCACCAACAGGTCTTTAGACCATCACCAACAGGTCTCTAGACCATCACCAACAGGTCTCTAGACCATCACCAACAGGTCTCTAGACCCTCACCAACAGGTCTCTAGACCATCACCAACAGGTCTTTAGACCATCACCAACAGGTCTTTAGACCATCACCAACAGGTCTTTAGACCATCACCAACAGGTCTCTAGACCCTCACCAACAGGTCTCTAGACCATCACCAACAGGTCTTTAGACCATCACCAACAGGCCTTTAGACCATCACCAACAGGTCTCTAGACCCTCACCAACAGGTCTCTAGACCATCACCAACAGGTCTCTAGACCCTCACCAACAGGTCTCACCAACAGGTCTATAGACCATCACCAACAGGTCTCTAGACCCTCACCAACAGGTCTCTAGACCCTCACCAACAGGTCTCTAGACCCTCACCAACAGGTCTCTAGACCATCACCAACAGGTCTTTAGGCCATCACCAACAGGTCTTTAGACCATCACCAACAGGTCTCTAGACCCTCACCAACAGGTCTCTAGACCATCACCAACAGGTCTTTAGACCATCACCAACAGGCCTTTAGACCATCACCAACAGGTCTCTAGACCCTCACCAACAGGTCTCTAGACCATCACCAACAGGTCTCTAGACCCTCACCAACAGGTCTCACCAACAGGTCTATAGACCATCACCAACAGGTCTCTAGACCCTCACCAACAGGTCTCTAGACCCTCACCAACAGGTCTCTAGACCATCACCAACAGGTCTTTAGACCATCACCAACAGGCCTTTAGACCATCACCAACAGGTCTCTAGACCCTCACCAACAGGTCTCTAGACCCTCACCAACAGGTCTTTAGACCATCACCAACAGGTCTCTAGACCCTCACCAACAGGTCTCTAGACCATCACCAACAGGTCTCTAGACCCTCACCAACAGGTCTTTAGACCATCACCAACAGGTCTATAGACCCTCACCAACAGGTCTTTAGACCATCACCAACAGGTCTCTAGACCCTCACCAACAGGTCTTTAGACCATCACCAACAGGTCTCTAGACCATCACCAACAGGTCTCTAGACCATCACCAACAGGTCTTTAGACCCTCACCAACAGGTCTTTAGACCATCACCAACAGGTCTCTAGACCATCACTAACAGGTCTTTAGACCCTCACCAACAGGTCTTTAGACCCTCACCAACAGTTTCCCCCTGCTCCCAGTCTTTATGCTAAGCTAGGCTAACAACACGTTTTCAGCTCACCTGTCGAAGAACGTAGCCAGCAGTCTCCTGAGCAGAACCTTGTGCTTGACTCCGGCACACAGGTGACAGTTCATCAGCTGACCTCGCGTCATGAACACACCTGAACCTGCACACACACCATGACACGTCAGTCTACCACCTGGAGCGCGGCGCTCTCTGCCTCCGGCCGGCAGGTGTTCTGCGGTCCTACCTGCCACTAGCTCCACCTTCTCTCCCGGGTCTCCCTCGGTGTAGAGCGACGGGTGGCAGCGATACCCGATCTGACTGATCAGACTGGCGGGGAGCGCCATGTTGTCCCGACCAACCAGCACGCAGGGCCGCCGCTCGTTAGCCAATGGGAGGGCCAGCATCTCCATCTTCTCTTGGACTGGACCAATGAGAAACAGAGAGGGGTGTTTCACGTCACCAATGTAAACAGAGATAAGGGAGTCTGGGAGCGGGAGACGCTCCACTGGGACGTCCTGGGGCTTCTGTATCTCTTGTTCCCCGTGTTCCAGTAGTCGTATGAACCCCAAATGAGTTCTAATACTTGTGTTATTTTATATGATTCTATATATAAAATCCCTTTTATACCATATTGTTATCATAACTATGAACATCCAGCATGATATGAGCAAGATTCCCCAAAAATGCCTCCTTGAGCGTCCCTGAGTTTTTCAAACTGTATGGTTCAGGGCATTAACAACAGCCCACATACTAAATCTTTTTGGAAAGATTAGGACCTAAAGAATCTGAATCTGAAATCACAATCCAATTAAGCATTGGCATGTTAGGAAGGAGTTTCAGTCTAAAAACTGTCGTTCGGTTCAAAAATGGAAAAATTGACTTATTTTATGGCAAAACATTGTCTGATTCAGGCATGCTGGGTATTGAAACGTTCATTAGCTTCCGCATGTGCTGTATGAGAGGCCAGGGAGGCCTCAGGACTCATAAACGTCCGCTGGGAAAAAAAACTCTTTCAGTTTTGTGACTTTACAGGTACTAATAGGGTTTATAAGGATGTATTGCTTTGTTAGACTCATACAAGCCCCTAGGGTTAGTGGATGTGTCTGTTAGTGAAGTCTGACGTTGTGAGGGATACTTATCAAGGGTTTAGTGAAACGTTACGGTCGCCGCGGCAAGTTACGAAGTTTACGTAAGTACTTCAACTTAACGGTTATCAGTCTCTTCTCACAAGGGTTGCGGTATTGTAGCAATTTAAATGAAGTTAATCAATGAAGATGATTAAGTTTCCGTTGTTAAAAATGAGACTCTTTATTTATTTATTTATTTTTTGCGAAAAAGAGGCGCTGGGAGGCTTATGGCTAAAAAGGTTAAGACGCTTACGAAGAGAAACCTAAAGCGAGTCTCCTGCAGGACCTCAGAACGAGACTATACATGTAGTTCCTTTCTATTGGACGGGAGCGCAGGTAGATGGATCGTACCATCATGTAACTTACTGTAGGGGTTTCCTGGATGTCCGTAGATGTGTTGGTAGAGTCCGGACTGGACGGTGTTCCCGTAGTAGTCCTCCTCCAGCTCCTCCTCCGTGGGGGGGTGGGAGGGGGGGGAGTCCGTGGGGAGGCTGGAGCCTCCTGGACTGGAGCGCCCCCCGTTGGCCAGCAGGTAGGACTGCAGCCCTGGAACCAGACCCCCACCTGCACCCAGGTAGCACAGAGCGCTGCTCCTGGTGGCCTGGAGGTCCCCCGAAGGCTCCCCTCTGAGAGGAGGGAGGAGACCACGCAGCAGACAGACTTATTATACCAAAAGCAAGGAGCATGTAGGGAGCATGGACGGTTCTGTACGGTGCTGTACGGTTCTCCACGGCTCTCTATGGTTCGGTATGGTTCTCTACCGTGCTGTACGGTTCTTTGCAGTTCTTTGCGTCTCTCTACGGTGCTGCATGGTTCTGCACAGGTCTCTATGGTGTTGTGCGTCTCTCTACGGTTCTCTATGATTCTGCATGGTTCTCTACAGTTCTGTAGGGTTCTCTACAGTTCTCTACGGTTCTGTAGGGTTCTCTACAGGGCTGTATGTGTCTTTACGGTTCTGCACAGTTCTCTAAGGTCCTGTGCAGCTCTCTATGGTTCTCTATGATGCTGTACGGTTCTTTATGGTTCTGCACAGTGCTCTGTGGTGCTGTGCTTCTCTCTACGGTTCTGTAGGGTTCTCTACAGGGCTGTATGTGTCTTTACGGTTCTGCACAGTTCTCTGGGATGCTGTGCGTCTCTCTATGGTTCTCTAAGGTTCTGTACGGTGCTGTACGGTAATGTGCGTCTCCTCACCTGGCCTCCTCTCCTCCTCTTCTGGCTCCGCCTCTGGCTCCGCCTCCGTTCTCCTGAGCAGGAGGCGTGTCGGCTCGCTCCTGTTTGATCCGGCTCACCGCCAGCAGCAGCTCCTCGGGGCTCAGGTGCTGGTCTGGACTGGACTCCTGCAGGCGGGGGGTGCCGTGCTGCTGGACCATGGGCGCGTCGAAGCCCCCGAGCTCGTCTGCTGAGGTTGTCTGTAGTAAATCAATGTGTTTAAATAAAGTTAAAAAGAGTAAACGGGACTGAAACGACTCTTTAGGTTTAAAGAGAGTAGGAGGAAACCAAACACCAGCCGTGACATCACTAGTTGGGGTGTGGTCAGAAAAAGTTCCGGCCAATCAGCAGCCTCAGTTTTAAAGTGTGTCAATCTGCAGTTCCTCTAATGTCCACTAGATGCTGCTGTAATCAAACTCAAAGTCAGCTGAGTCTGAGAGGAGGATCGAAAGCAGCGACCTGGAGGTCTTCAGGAATTAATAGATTTTATTAAGAGTCAATGTTAATTGATTAGAAAGTTCTTGTTTCTTCAATAGAGCAGATATAAATATCTACACATACACAATAATATAGTGTCTCTTGATGGCATCGCTCTGGCATCCAGCACCAGCGTAAAGAATCTCTGAGTTATCTTTGATCAGGACTTGTCTCTGTACTGGTCTTGTTAGACCTTAGTGCTGATAAAGGACTTGTCTCTGTACTGGTCTTGTTAGACCTTAGTGCTGATGAAGGACTTGTCTCTGTTCTGGTCTTGTTAGACCTTAGTGCTGATAAAGGACTTGTCTCTGTTCTGGTCTTGTTAGACCTTAGTGCTGATAAAGGACTTGTCTCTGTACTGGTCTTGTTAGACCTTAGTGCTGATAAAGGACTTGTCTCTGTTCTGGTCTTGTTAGACCTTAGTGCTGATAAAGGACTTGTCTCTGTACTGGTCTTGTTAGACCTTAGTGCTGATAAAGGACTTGTCTCTGTACTGGTCTTGTTAGACCTTAGTGCTGATAAAGGACTTGTCTCTGTACTTGTCTTGTTAGACCTTAGTGCTGATAAAGGACTTGTCTCTGTTCTGGTCTTGTTAGACCTTAGTGCTGATAAAGGACTTGTCTCTGTTCTGGTCTTGTTAGACCTTAGTGCTGATAAAGGACTTGTCTCTGTTCTGGTCTTGTTAGACCTTAGTGCTGATAAAGGACTTGTCTCTGTACTGGTCTTGTTAGACCTTAGTGCTGATAAAGGACTTGTCTCTGTTCTGGTCTTGTTAGACCTTAGTGCTGATAAAGGACTTGTCTCTGTTCTGGTCTTGTTAGACCTTAGTGCTGATAAAGGACTTGTCTCTGTTCTGGTCTTGTTAGACCTTAGTGCTGATAAAGGACTTGTCTCTGTTCTGGTCTTGTTAGACCTTAGTGCTGATAAAGGACTTGTCTCTGTACTGGTCTTGTTAGACCTTAGTGCTGATAAAGGACTTGTCTCTGTTCTGGTCTTGTTAGACCTTAGTGCTGATAAAGGACTTGTCTCTGTACTTGTCTTGTTAGACCTTAGTGCTGATAAAGGACTTGTCTCTGTTCTGGTCTTGTTAGACCTTAGTGCTGATAAAGGACTTGTCTCTGTTCTGGTCTTGTTAGACCTTAGTGCTGATAAAGGACTTGTCTCTGTTCTGGTCTTGTTAGACCTTAGTGCTGATAAAGGACTTGTCTCTGGTCTTGTTAGACCTTAGTGCTGATAAAGGACTTGTCTCTGTACTGGTCTTGTTAGACCTTAGTGCTGATAAAGGACTTGTCTCTGTTCTGGTCTTGTTAGACCTTAGTGCTGATAAAGGACTTGTCTCTGTTCTGGTCTTGTTAGACCTTAGTGCTGATAAAGGACTTGTCTCTGTTCTGGTCTTGTTAGACCTTAGTGCTGATAAAGGACTTGTCTCTGTTCTGGTCTTGTTAGACCTTAGTGCTGATAAAGGACTTGTCTCTGTTCTGGTCTTGTTAGACCTTAGTGCTGATAAAGGACTTGTCTCTGTTCTGGTCTTGTTAGACCTTAGTGCTGATAAAGGACTTGTCTCTGTACTTGTCTTGTTAGACCTTAGTGCTGATAAAGGACTTGTTTCTGTTCTGGTCTTGTTAGACCTTAGTGCTGATAAAGGACTTGTCTCTGTTCTGGTCTTGTTAGACCTTAGTGCTGATAAAGGACTTGTCTCTGTTCTGGTCTTGTTAGACCTTAGTGCTGATAAAGGACTTGTCTCTGTACTGGTCTTGTTAGACCTTAGTGCTGATAAAGGACTTGTCTCTGTTCTGGTCTTGTTAGACCTTAGTGCTGATAAAGGACTTGTCTCTGTACTTGTCTTGTTAGACCTTAGTGCTGATAAAGGACTTGTCTCTGTTCTGGTCTTGTTAGACCTTAGTGCTGATAAAGGACTTGTCTCTGTACTTGTCTTGTTAGACCTTAGTGCTGATAAAGGACTTGTCTCTGTTCTGGTCTTGTTAGACCTTAGTGCTGATAAAGGACTTGTCTCTGTACTTGTCTTGTTAGACCTTAGTGCTGATAAAGGACTTGTCTCTGTTCTGGTCTTGTTAGACCTTAGTGCTGATAAAGGACTTGTCTCTGTACTTGTCTTGTTAGACCTTAGTGCTGATAAAGGACTTGTCTCTGTTCTGGTCTTGTTAGACCTTAGTGCTGATAAAGGACTTGTCTCTGTTCTGGTCTTGTTAGACCTTAGTGCTGATAAAGGACTTGTCTCTGTTCTGGTCTTGTTAGACCTTAGTGCTGATAAAGGACTTGTCTCTGTACTTGTCTTGTTAGACCTTAGTGCTGATAAAGGACTTGTCTCTGTTCTGGTCTTGTTAGACCTTAGTGCTGATAAAGGACTTGTCTCTGTTCTGGTCTTGTTAGACCTTAGTGCTGATAAAGGACTTGTCTCTGTTCTGGTCTTGTTAGACCTTAGTGCTGATAAAGGACTTGTCTCTGTTCTGGTCCTGTTAGACCTTAGTGCTGATAAAGGACTTGTCTCTGTTCTGGTCTTGTTAGACCTTAGTGCTGATAAAGGACTTGTCTCTGTTCTGGTCTTGTTAGACCTTAGTGCTGATAAAGGACTTGTCTCTGTTCTGGTCTTGTTAGACCTTAGTGCTGATAAAGGACTTGTCTCTGTTCTGGTCTTGTTAGACCTTAGTGCTGATAAAGGACTTGTCTCTGTTCTGGTCTTGTTAGACCTTAGTGCTGATAAAGGACTTGTCTCTGTTCTGGTCTTGTTAGACCTTAGTGCTGATAAAAGACTTGTCTCTGTACTGGTCTTGTTAGACCTTAGTGCTGATAAAGGACTTGTCTCTGTTCTGGTCTTGTTAGACCTTAGTGCTGATAAAGGACTTGTCTCTGTTCTGGTCTTGTTAGACCTTAGTGCTGATAAAGGACTTGTCTCTGTACTTGTCTTGTTAGACCTTAGTGCTGATAAAGGACTTGTCTCTGTTCTGGTCTTGTTAGACCTTAGTGCTGATAAAGGACTTGTCTCTGTTCTGGTCTTGTTAGACCTTAGTGCTGATAAAGGACTTGTCTCTGTTCTGGTCCTGTTAGACCTTAGTGCTGATAAAGGACTTGTCTCTGTTCTGGTCTTGTTAGACCTTAGTGCTGATAAAGGACTTGTCTCTGTTCTGGTCTTGTTATACCTTAGTGCTGATAAAGGACTTGTCTCTGTTCTGGTCTTGTTAGACCTTAGTGCTGATAAAGGACTTGTCTCTGTACTGGTCTTGTTAGACCTTAGTGCTGATAAAGGACTTGTCTCTGTTCTGGTCTTGTTAGACCTTAGTGCTGATAAAAGACTTGTCTCTGTACTGGTCTTGTTAGACCTTAGTGCTGATAAAGGACTTGTCTCTGTTCTGGTCTTGTTAGACCTTAGTCCTGATAAAGGACTTGTCTCTGTTCTGGTCCTGTTAGACCTTAGTGCTGATAAAGGACTTGTCTCTGTACTTGTCTTGTTAGACCTTAGTGCTGATAAAGGACTTGTCTCTGTTCTGGTCTTGTTAGACCTTAGTGCTGATAAAGGACTTGTCTCTGTACTTGTCTTGTTAGACCTTAGTGCTGATAAAGGACTTGTCTCTGTACTGGTCTTGTTAGACCTTAGTGCTGATAAAGGACTTGTCTCTGTTCTGGTCTTGTTAGACCTTAGTGCTGATAAAAGACTTGTCTCTGTACTGGTCTTGTTAGACCTTAGTGCTGATAAAGGACTTGTCTCTGTTCTGGTCTTGTTAGACCTTAGTGCTGATAAAGGACTTGTCTCTGTTCTGGTCTTGTTAGACCTTAGTGCTGATAAAGGACTTGTCTCTGTACTGGTCTTGTTAGACCTTAGTGCTGATAAAGGACTTGTCTCTGTACTTGTCTTGTTAGACCTTAGTGCAGCATTCGACACCATTGACCATGACATCTTATTACAGAGACTAGACCAGTCGATTGGTATTAAAGGTACAGCACTAAGCTGGTTTAAGTCGTATTTATCAGATGATCTCAGTTTGTATTTGTAAACGATGAGGCCTCGATGACCACCGCCGTTCGTCATGGAGTTCCACAAGGTTCTGTGCTTGGACCAATTTTATTCACCTTATATATGCTTCCTTTAGGCAATATTATCGGAAAACACTCCATAAACTTTCACTGCTATGCCGATGATACTCAACTAGATCACATATATACACATATATATGTGATCTATATGTGGTCTACCTGGATTGCAGTCTATATGTGATCTATATGTGGTCTACCTGGATTGCGGTCTATATGTGATCTATATGTGGTCTACCTGGATTGCGGTCTATATGAGGTCACCTGTGAGTCGCAGCAGAGAGGCGAGGAGGACGAAGAGGCCTTCATCATCATCAGCTCCATGCCGCGCTCCACGATGTTCTGGATCTGCAGGTACCCGGCGGTGTACATGAGGACCAGCTGCTCGCTGGCGGCCATGCTGAGGCGGCCCGTGTAGCAGAACGACAGAATCTGCTGGAAGCACGTCGGCGTCACGGAGGACGGCAGCTCGAACGCCGCCGGCGAGGGCGAGGAGTCGCCGGCGGAGCCGAACAGGTCCCTGAAGTAGAGCGAGGAGGCGGCGAGGACGGCCCGGTGCGCCTTGAAGGCCTGACCCTGCACCAGGACCGACACGTCGCAGTAGTGGCCCAGCAGCCGCTGCTCGTTCAGGCTGCCCAGCACGCTGCTGCCGAAGTCCGGGATCTCCACCTGCAGCAGCCCCTCCGACATGGCGGGGCAGGAAGTGGACAGCTCGGAGGAGGCGGTCCAGAGCGCTTAAGGTCTTAAGGGTCGGGGGTCCTGCAGATAAAACCTCCAGAACGCTTCAGATGCATGTTGTGGTGGAGGAAACAATGAGGTCAGAGGTCAGGGCAGGTTGGGCTGGAGACTGTAGACCATCAGGCCGCTCAGAGACACCTGGAGGAGCACAGAGAGGAGGATAAGAGTTTCACCACCTTCTTTTCCTTATTCTCCTGTCTGTTATGTATTTATATCTCAGAGACACTTTTCATGTATTCCATCTCTTTTATCTCAGAAGTCTCAAGTCTCCGTCCTGATTGGTTCACAGGTATCAGACTAAAGACCGCCGTTCATTTTATAACTGAGAAGTCGACTCCTATGCAGACGATAACAATGTTACTTTCTATGAACTGCAGACCTCCTGGTTTACTTTCTATGAACTGCAGACCTCCTGGTTTACTTTCTATGAACTGCAGACCTCCTCCTGGTCTACTTTACTTTCTCTTTTACTGATTTTCAGCTTGTTCTAAACTCAAAACCAGACTTGAGAGCGTGGAGGTTCTGGTTCCCGTTGAGGGTCAACATGGTGGAGCAAAGACGAAGAAGACTTTGATCTACAGTTCCCTCATCTTTTACCTGATGGTGCTCTGTTCTACTGTTATGTGTTGTTTCATATGTTAACCCCACTTCACCTCTTCACCACTTCAACTCTTCACCACTTCACCACTTCAACCCTTCACCACTTCAACTCTTCAACACTCCAACTCGTCAACTCTTCAACTCTTCATCACTTCAACTCTTCACCACTTCAACTCTTCACCTCTTCAACTCTTCACCTCTTCAACTCTTCACTACTTCAACTCTTCACCTCTTCAACTCTTCACCTCTTCAACTCTTTACCTCTTCAACTCTTCACTACTTCAACTCTTCACCACTTCAACTCTTCACCTCTTCAACTCTTCCCCACTTTACTACTTCAACTGTTCACCACTTCACAACTTCAACGCTTCACCACTTCACCATTTCACCTCTTCACCACTTCAACTCTTCAACGCTTCACCACTTCACCACTTCACCACTTCAACTCTTCAACGCTTCACCACTTCAACTCTTCACCTCTTCACCAATTCAACTCTTCATCACTTCAACTCTTCACCACTTCACCTCTTCATCACTTCAACTCTTCAACTCTTCACCACTTCAACTCTTCATCACTTCAACTCTTCAACTCTTCACCACTTCAACTCTTCACCACTTCAACTCTTCAACTCTTCATCACTTCAACTCTTCAACTCTTCACCTCTTCACCACTTCAACTCTTCATCACTTCAACTCTTCAACTCTTCACCACTTCAACTCTTCACCACTTCAACTCTTCATCACTTCAACTCTTCACCACTTCAACTCTTCACCACTTCAACTCTTCACCACTTCAACTCTTCACCACTTCAACTCTTCACCACTTCAACTCTTCAACTCTTCACCACTTCACCTCTTCAACTCTTCACCACTTCTAACCCTTTTAACACTTCAAGCAGCAATACAAAACAACAACTCTGAACTGGGACAGACTGGTTTCCAGTAAGCCAGTGGGTTTAAGTCTTTAAAGAGGTAACACACACTGCAGCATTCTCCCTGACTTCATCACCATCATCATCAAGTACAGCAGTAGCCGGGTCCTTCCAGTTCAGTAGTCCAGTTCAGTCCAGTACAGTAGAGTCTAGTGGAGTCCAGTAGAGTCCAGTCCAGTAGAGTCCAGTAGAGTCCATTACAGTAGAGTCCAGTAGAGTCTAGTACAGTAGAGTCCAGTACAGTAGAGTCCAGTAGAGTCCAGTAGAGTCTAGTACAGTAGAGTCCATTACAGTAGAGTCCAGTAGAGTCCAGTAAAGTCTAGTGGAGTCCAGTAGAGTCCAGTACAGTAGAGTCCAGTAGAGTCTAGTGGAGTCCAGTAGAGTCCAGTAGAGTCTAGTACAGTAGAGTCCAGTACAGTAGAGTCCAGTACAGTAGAGTCTAGTGGAGTCCAGTAGAGTCTAGTGGAGTCCAGTAGAGTCCAGTAGAGTCCAGTACAGTAGAGTCTAGTGGAGTCCAGTAGAGTCCAGTACAGTAGAGTCCAGTGGAGTCCTGTAGAATCCAGTCCAGTAGAGTAGAGTCCAGTAGAGTCCAGTAGAGTCCAGTCCAGTAGAGTCCAGTAGAGTCCAGTCCAGTAGAGTCCAGTAGAGTCCAGTCCAGTAGAGTCCAGTAGAGTCCAGTAGAGTCCAGTCCAGTAGAGTCCAGTAGAGTCCAGTAGAGTCCAGTCCAGTAGAGTCCAGTAGAGTCCAGTAGAGTCCAGTCCAGTAGAGTCAGCGGTATTGTTGTTTACAGAGCAGCAGACAGTACAGAAACAGACAAACAGTTTCAGACACAGACAGACAGTACAGACAGTTGGAGGATGGATGTCAGACAGACAGGTAGACAGACAGTACAGACAGTTGGAGGATGGATGTCAGACAGACAGGTAGACAGACAGACAGCTCTTCACCTCCTCTCTGCTCCTCTTCCTCCTCAGCTTCTCCTCCATGCAGCAGGACGGCTGGGAGAGGCTTTCTTCTTCTCCTGCGCTCAGTCAACGCATCGTCTGCTGTGACACAGGAGGGGGGGGGCAGACAGCGAGGAGGAGGAGGAGGAGGAGGAGGAAGAGGAGGAGGAGGAGGAGGAGGAGTCATCTGAGGACAGAGAGGGAGCTAATGCGGCTAACTGCCCTGCAGAGGACGAGAGAGAGAGAGAGAGAGACATGCATCATCTGCTGCTATAGACACACTGCAAGGTTGAATATTAATACACACACACACACACACACACACACTGATGTGTGTGTGTGTGTGTGTGTGTGTGTGTACGTGTGTGTGTACGTGTGTGTGTGTGTGTGTGTGTGTGTGTGTGTGTGTGTGTGGCATGACTTGGCCAAATGCACAGCTCTGCATTGCAGTGCTGAGGCTGAGTTGGCATGCCGAGTACATAGTGTGCATACTGCGACTGTGTGCCAGGCTGACACACACACACACACACACACACACACACACACACACACACACACACACACACACACACACACACAGCTCTTTGCAGCCTCAGCTTCCATCATCACATAGAGTTGAGAATAGTTTCTAACAGAGAGACAGACAGACTCTCTGCCTGTCTGTCTCTCTTGTCTGTGATTGTCTGTTTGGAGACAGACAGGTTTTGTGTCTGTATTTAAAGTCCCATCCAATATTAAGAGAGCGAGAGAGAGACGGGGAGGTGGGGGATGGGGTGCAGCTGAGGCTAAATAAGGACCAGTACAGTAGAAGAGCAGCCAGCGGTGTGTGTGTGTGTGTGTGTGTGTGTGTGTGTCAGGACTTCCTGTCCGCCTGCAGACCTCCGTCACCTCCGCCTGGTCTCAACACGTCACCTGATCACAGGTAAATGTTCTCATTACCTCATCAGAGCTCATTATGCAAATGAGGTGGGCGGGGCCGAAGAAAACAAAATGTCCGTCTGTCTGTCAAACATGAAATAATGAATGGATGATGAATAAATATCTACAGTTTAAATCATCTAGAAATCAATAATAAACTCAGAATGTTGTCTCTATTTGTCCTGTTAGTAATGTTATTAATGTAAACATTGTTATTATTGTTAGTAATGTAAATATTGTTATTAATGTAAACATTGTTATTATTGTTAGTAATGTAAACATTGTTATTATTGTTATTAATGTAAACATTGTTATTATTTTTAGTAATGTAAACATTGTTATTATTGTTAGTAATGTAAACATTGTTATTAATGTAAACATTGTTATTATTGTTATTAATGTAAACATTGTTATTAATGTAAATATTGTTATTATTGTAAATATTTTTATTATTGTTATTAATGTAAACATTGTCATTCATACCAAACAAAACTTGATATCGAAGAAATAACCAGTTAAACAACATAGTCCAATGTGACATTCACACTGCTAATCAGCTAGTTAAGATTCAATTATTGTCATGGTACATACTTTTTACATACATGAAATGTATTCTCTGCATTTGACCCATCCTTAGTATTAGGGAGCAGTGGGCTGCCTTGAACCGCGCCCAGGGAGCAGCTAGGGGTTCAGTGTCTTGCTCAGGGACACTTCGACATGTGAGCTATGGGGGGACTGGGGATCGAGCCGGCTACCTTGTGGTTGCGGGACGACCACTCATCCCCCTGAGCTACAGCCGCCCATTGTGTTAGCAATCTAGCATTAGCTAATGTTAGCATGCTAACAATTCTGTGTAATGTTAGCATGCTAAAATGAGCTAGCACGCTAACACACTAAGACACGGCCTTTTAGAGATCAAGATCAGATTACATCCATTGAACTGTTCTCTGGAGCTCATTGGTGGAACGAGTCCAAAGCGACCAGATTCATCCGGACCCTGGTCCTGGTTTACATGGGTCCTGGTTTCATCCGGAACCTGGTCCTGGTTTACATGGGTCCTGGTTTCATCCGGAACCTGGTCCTATCTGGAACCTGGTCCTATCCGGAACCTGGTCCTGGTTTCATCCGGAACCTGATCCTATCTGGAACCTGATCCTGGTTATATGCGGAACCTGGTCAACTTTGTTGATATCTCATTGCGTTCAGAAGTTATTAACCAATTAACCTCTTAGGGGCGTGGCTCAATATGTCAATACACATAACTTCAGAATTACTTTGCCTATCCTCACAAAAGTTGTATTATATGTCAACATCGTGTCCCTTAACGTACCCACATTATTTCATAATATTCAAACACCAGGTGGCGCTGTAGTGAATCGCTCAATTATTTTTTCCTTGTTTCCAGGCGTTGTATTCAGTTGAATTCCTCCTAGAGATTAAATACGATTGATTTCACATTCGGGCAATATGATGTTGACACCTTTGCAGGGAAAAGTTGTCAAAGGATTTTACAAATATCGAACTATGTGAGCACAAAGCAGCGGCAAAAAACACAATTTTCCATGAAAATGGAAGTTGTTTTAACTCGGCCGTACATGATGGAATCTGCTCCATATTTCTCATATGTCATGACCTCCTGACCCTGAAGACATCCATGTGATCATTTTGAATCCTAGTCATAGCGCCACCTAGAGGCAACAGAAAGTTACATGTTTTCTACTCCTCACAGATTATTCGGATGCCTCTCAAAATGCGTCGGAAGAGACTTAAGACATTGATAATGCATCACCTTGAAGATTGTAAGGATCCGTTGAACGGCATCGAGTCGGAGCATCGCGGAAGTTTGATCCTTCGCCGTGAACGAATAAACCGATGTAATTTTAATTAGAGTCATAGCGCCACCTAATGGCAACAGAAAGTAAAAGTTTCTATACTTTGGCTTGCTTCTCTTATTAGGTCGATCAGATCGACATCCCAATTACTTCTAGACAAACATAAGACTTTCATGACGCCAGCCCCTTTTGATGTTTTGTGTAACGCTGTTGCCGTGGCGACCCATCCTTCGCGGTCACACATTTAAAAGGCAAAGATGTAGTTACCTGATATGATTTGAATGCTTCAAAATGGCACTTCGGCTCGATAGCGCCCCCTAGAAATATTCATTTAAGCAGCCCCAGCGCTACGGTTGACCTACATGTATGAAACTTGGTAGGCATATGTAACACATGACAACTGAAAAGAAAGTCTCTTGGGACCATGCTCTAAACCGTACAGGAAGTTGGCCATTTTGATTTGTGTGTGATTTTTTTCGTTTTTTTTTCATGCAAGGTAAATCATCGGATAGACTTTAAGTTCGGTCAGTACATCTAAAAACCTTAGTTATTAAAAGTGATCAAAATCGTGTTGTTTCGTGAAAGGCTGTCGCCATGCCAACACACTCATGTCCGCTAGGGTCTGCTCTACAAAAAAGTAAATCATGGTATTAAAATGCGCCAAATTCGATTTTCCGCCATTTTGAATTTTGTGAAAAAACATTATTGCAAAATCCTCCTAAACGCTGGGTCCGATTCACACAAAATGTTATGTGGATCGTTATTGGTTCTTGTCATCAGTTACTCTCTTGGGACCATGCTCAGAACCGTATCAGAAGTCGGCCATTTTGAGTTGATTTTCCCATTATTTTTTATTTTTTATTTCTAGGCACTATACATTAACGAACTGATGAAGGGAATTTATAAGATCCACTTCAAATTAATTATATTGATGCATGTTGTCTAGTGCCATACAATGGAGACAGGAAGTGGTGATACAATGGAGACAGGAAGTGGTGGACTGTTTGCAAAGCTCCATGCAGAAAAAGAACGTCTAATTCGTGGACGCTTGTCCGATGGTCACAGACATTCTCGGCCACGGGAGCCGGCGTCCAGCAAGTACCCTCAACGTGCGTGAAGCGAGGGCCCGCTCACAGCTGCTTGTTATTACTGATTTTATTACCTTTATTATTCTACTTTATCCACTGTTTTTGTTATTGTTGGTAGTTGTAACTTTTCTCATATGAATCATTTCTGTCATGAAGAGTCTCTCAAGACAAAGTGGTCTCAGGGGGGCCACACCACGAGATATTCACCGACCCTTTATGCAGCCTCATGGCTCATGGGGGCTCTAGCAACATGAAGCTCACCTCTCTGGTTAGGGAGGTAGAGCGGTACCGACTAGGTAGAGCTGGGCTCACCTGCACGTATAGAAACGCTTCTGAAACCAAACTCCTGGAGAGGTGCTGGACTCTGTCCGGTCCAGAGAGGTCCAGGCTGAGAACCAGAGGGGTCTCCTCTACACGACTGAGCCACCGAGGGGAAGTCTCTGTCAGTTGTTTGTGTTTAGGCATCGGACAGCACCTCGGAGGCCTTTTTGGAGTCTCTGGGCGATGTTGCTGGGGGACTTCAAGGCTCATCTGGGTCCCGATGGAGAGACCTGGAGGGAGGAGCCTGATCTGAACCCACGTGGATCTTTGTTGTTGGACTCTTTGATCGGCCAACACAAACACCATGTTGGAGCACAGAGCGGCTCACAACTGGACCTGGTACCAGAACGTTGTATCGTCTGATCTGCGGCAACCTGCCGATGAGGCCTTTCGGGCTCGGCTGCCCCAGGGTATGCAGACGGGTATCGGTTTGCCAGAAGAGCTGTATCACTTGTCTCTTCAGGGTCTCATGGAGGTGGGCACAGTCTCTGTGGAGTGGTGGATCGTATAGACTGGATCAGGGTTTCACACTGCTCAGCCTCCCCAGGAGTTTATTCTAAGGTTCTGGAAAGGAAGCTCTTGTGATCCAGGAGCAGCATTGTGGACTCTGTACTGGTCCTGGACCAGTGGACCAGATCCTTACTCTTACAGGTCTGTTGGAGGGGTCTTAGGAGTTTGCCCATCCAGCCTACATGTGTTTTGTGGACTTGGAGAAGAACTACAACCGTGTCCCTCAGAGTCCTGTACAGGGTACCGGGTCTACGAGTTCTGATTGCGGATACTCGGCACAAAGTCAATCATGTTTTCAGGGTCGTCTCTTGTCACCGATCCTGTTTGTGATTGAGAGGGTCCCGTTTGAGGACCTCAGAATTGGGTCTGCAGATGATTCTGTGGTTCTCCTTTGGAACGTGACCTTCAGCAGCACTGGGGCAGTTTCCTAGAAGAGTGTTAAGCCTCCAAGTCTGAGTTCATACTTCTTCCGTTCACATTCACGTTACTTTAAATATGAAATGAACAGCAGGTTCTCCGTTATTTAATCATCTGTTCTGGAGCAAACCATTCAGCATGTTTCATTTCACTGACTCGAGTCGAGGTTTTCTCAGGTTTGCATCGGATTCAACAAAGTCACACAAAGAAACCGACGGAGGCCGACGACCAGTCTGGTGGATTTAAGGAGAGGATGGATAACCTCAGACAAACCCACTACAACAGATACTCACTGTCCCTTTAAGAGGTCAAAGGTCAGAACGACACCTTGTTCAGTTCCTGACTGAGTCACATGACCCTGAAGTCTCTCAGTGTCAGAAATAAGAGCTGGAAGTCCGACAGCAGTCTGGGTCTATAGCAGCTTATCTAGGGGCTGGAAACCAGAACCAGTCCTAACTATAGACCTGAGCCAGTCCCAGACCTGCAAACTCATGAGGGGTGAAAAGGGTGACACCAGCAGGGGGGCGCGCAGTGGCGGGCGAGTCAGTGCCGAACAGCATCACTCGTCGAGAAGCTGACAAACTATGATCATTATGGGTTTTATTTCTTCTTTTGGCAATACCCAAGTGTACATATATATATATATATATATATATATATATATATATATATACACACACATACACATACACACACTACCGTTCAAAAGTGTGTGGTCACCCAGACAAATTTTCAGTTTCTTCGCAATTTCCTGCATGGAATATCCTTCATTTCTAAGAACAAGAACAGACTGGAGAGTTTCACATGAAAGTTCTCTTTTTCTGGCCATTTTGAGAGTATAATGAACCCACATGTGATGCTCCAGATACTCAGCTAGCTCAAAGGAAGGCCAGTTTATAGCTTCTCTCACCAGCATGCCTGTTTTCAGCTGTGCTAACATAATTGCACAAGGGTTTTCTAATCATCCATTAGTCTTCTATGCGATGAGCAAACACAATGTACCATTAGAACACTGAGTGATAGTTGCTGGAAATGGGCCTCTATACACCCATGTAGATATTTCATTAAAAACCAGACATTTCCACCTAGAATAGTCATTTACCACATGAACAATGCAGAGAGTATTTATGATTCATTTAATGTTATCTTCATTGAAAAAAACTGTGCTTGTCTTTGAAAAACAAGGAAATTTCTAAGTGACCCCAAACTTTTGAACAGTAGTGTGTGTGTGTGTATATATATATATATATATATATATATATATATATATATATATATATATATATATATATATATATATATATATAATGTATGTTGTAGACTTAATACTTACAATACTGCTGTACTATACTGAATATTGTTTTGAGATTATACTATATATATATATATATATATATATATATATATATATATATATATATATTATAATTAATTGGAGGATATACTTTTTTCTACACGTAGATCTTAAACCCTTAAATATAAACAGGAGCCCGGCCACCCTACGGAGGAAACTTGTTTTTTAATTAAAATACAAGTTGGATAAATCTCCATTGTCCTCTCCTTCTATGTAGTCAGGTGTCGGCAGGTAGAACCTCAGCACCGCTGACTCGCCGCTCTCCTGGATGACGTCACACGCTGCCACGGACTCTCCGCTGCCAGTAATCTCTCTCGCTGTCTCTCCAACAGCGTTAGCTAACGTGATAGCTTGCTATTAAAACACTGGTGGGAGGGAAATGAAGCCGCTGTAGACATCTTAACGCTGATTGGCCAAGACTCGACACAAAGATCTTCTATTTGCGAAGAGCACAACTCTTTTTTTTTTCGTGTCTCACTCTGATCTCAGAAACGCTGGGCGAGTTGACCCCCCCCCCCCAAAACAAAAACTCTTCGGATCTACACGATTCACGTGGATGACATATTTTCATTTAAAAACGGCGAATTTCGCCGAAAGGTGACAAGTTTGCAGGTATGGCCAGTCCTAACTATAAACCTGAACCAGTCTTAACTATAGACCTGAACCAGTCTTAACTATAGACCTGAACCAGTCCTAACTATAAACCTGAACCAGTCCTAACTATAGACCTGAACCAGTCCTAACTATAGACCTGAACCAGTCCTAACTATAGACCTGAACCAGTCCTAACTATAGACCTGAACCAGTCCTAACTATAAACCTGAACCAGTCCTAACTATAAACCTGAACCAGTCCTAACTATAGACCTGAACCAGTCCTAACTATAGACCTGAACCAGTCCTAACTATAAACCTGAACCAGTCCTAACTATAGACCTGAACCAGTCCTAACTATAAACCTGAACCAGTCCTAACTATAAACCTGAACCAGTCCTAACTATAGACCTGAACCAGTCCTAACTATAGACCTGAACCAGTCTTAACTATAGACCTGAACCAGTCCTAACTATAGACCTGAACCAGTCCTAACTATAAACCTGAACCAGTCCTAACTATAGACCTGAACCAGTCCTAACTATAGACCTGAACCAGTCCTAACTATAGCCCTGAACCAGTCCTAACTATAAACCTGAACCAGTCCTAACTATAGACCTGAACCAGTCCTAACTATAGACCTGAACCAGTCCTAACTATAGACCTGAACCAGTCTTAACTATAGACCTGAACCAGTCTTAACTATAGACCTGAACCAGTCCTAACTATAGACCTGAACCAGTCCTAACAATAAACCTTAACCAGTCCTAACTATAGACCTGAACCAGTCCTAACTATAGACCTGAACCAGTCCTAACTATAGACCTGAACCAGCAATAACTATAGACCTGAACCAGCAATAACTATAGACCTGAACCAGTAATAACTATAGACCTGAACCAGTCCTAACTATAGACCTGAACCAGCAATAACTATAGACCTGAACCAGCAATAACTATAGACCTGAACCAGTCCTAACTATAGACCTGAACCAGTCCTAACTATAGACCTGAACCAGTCCTACCTATAGACCTGAACCAGTCCTAACTATAGACCTGAACCAGCAATAACTATAGACCTGAACCAGTCCTAACTATAGACCTGAACCAGCAATAACTATAGACCTGAACCAGCAATAACTATAGACCTGAACCAGCAATAACTATAGACCTGAACCAGTCCTAACTATAGACCTGAACCAGCAATAACTATAGACCTGAACCAGTCCTACCTATAGACCTGAACCAGTCCTACCTATAGACCTGAACCAGTCCTAACTATAGACCTGAACCAGTCCTAACTATAGACCTGAACCAGTCCTAACTATAGACCTGAACCAGTCCTAACTATAGACCTGAACCAGTCTTAACTATAAACCTGAACCAGCCCTAACTATAGACCTGAACCAGTCCTAACTATAGACCTGAACCAGTCCTAACTATAGACCTGAACCAGTCCTAACTATAGACCTGAACCAGTCCTAACTATAGACCTGAACCAGTCCTACCTATAGACCTGAACCAGCACTACCTATAGACCTGAACCAGCCCTACCTATAGACCTGAACCAGCACTACCTATAGACCTGAACCAGTCCTAACTATAGACCTGAACCAGTCCTAACTATAGACCTGAACCAGTCCTAACTATAGACCTGAACCAGTCCTAACTATAGCCCTGAACCAGTCCTAACTATAAACCTGAACCAGTCCTAACTATAGACCTGAACCAGTCCTAACTATAGACCTGAACCAGTCCTAACTATAGACCTGAACCAGTCTTAACTATAGACCTGAACCAGTCCTAACAATAAACCTTAACCAGTCCTAACTATAGACCTGAACCAGTCCTAACTATAGACCTGAACCAGTCCTAACTATAGACCTGAACCAGTCCTAACTATAGACCTGAACCAGCAATAACTATAGACCTGAACCAGCAATAACTATAGACCTGAACCAGCAATAACTATAGACCTGAACCAGTCCTAACTATAGACCTGAGCCAGTCCTAACTATAGACCTGAACCAGCAATAACTATAGACCTGAACCAGTCCTAACTATAGACCTGAACCAGCAATAACTATAGACCTGAACCAGCAATAACTATAGACCTGAACCAGTCCTAACTATAGACCTGAACCAGCAATAACTATAGACCTGAACCAGTCCTAACTATAGACCTGAACCAGTCCTACCTATAGACCTGAACCAGTCCTAACTATAGACCTGAACCAGTCCTAACTATAGACCTGAACCAGTCCTAACTATAGACCTGAACCAGTCCTAACTATAAACCTGAACCAGCCCTAACTATAGACCTGAACCAGCCCTAACTATAGACCTGAACCAGTCCTAACTATAGACCTGAACCAGCCCTAACTATAGACCTGAACCAGTCCTAACTATAGACCTGAACCAGCCCTAACTATAGACCTGAACCAGCCCTAACTATAGACCTGAACCAGTCCTAACTATAGACCTGAACCAGCCCTACCTATAGACCTGAACCAGCACTACCTATAGACCTGAACCAGTCCTAACTATAGACCTGAACCAGTCCTAACTATAGACCTGAACCAGTCCTAACTATAGACCTGAACCAGTCCTAACTATAGACCTGAACCAGTCCTAACTATAGACCTGAACCAGTCCTAACTATAAACCTGAACCAGTCCTAACTGAGCTGCAACTTGATTTATTCAGACAGATTATTATTATTATTATTATTATATCTCATGAAAACAGCCAATCAGAACTGTAGAAAATAGAAGCAGGACGGTGCATTCAGGCGTCTGCAGAGAAAACAGACCTCAAGGTTTCAGCTCATATATATATATATATATATATATATATATATATATATATATATATATATATAAAGATAAAAATGGAAACCTGCAGAAATAAAGGTTGAACAAGAGAAAATGAATGAAATCAAACAGTTATTACATCTCAGTAATAATAAGATCGTAATTCATTAATTATTTAAGTAATACAAAACTAAAAGGAAATTAAATATTTAAATGCTTCTTGTGAAAATGAAATTTTTTTGATTTTCATCTTTTCCATTTGAAGTTTTAACTTGAGAATTTCACATTTCAGGTATTTTTTCATTATTTTTATTTCACTTTACGTTCTAAAAACATTTCTGTAACATTTCATCAGATACAATTTTCATCACATTTTAAAATTCCCTTTTTAAAATTGAGTAAAAAACATTTTCTTTTCAATGGATTCATGAAATATTTCAAAGATGAGACTCGATGACCTTTGAACTTCTGTCACATGACCGCCACGTCCAGCTGTGACATCACGGCATCAGCCGACTGATGACATCACCGCGTGACATCACGGCATCAGCCGACTGATGACATCACCGCGTGACATCACAGCATCAGCCGACTGATGACATCACCGCGTGACATCACAGCATCAGCCGACTGATGACATCACCGCGTGACATCACGAGATCTTAAAACACTTTCCATACTTTACATTTTAAGAACTACGGAGAAAAGACAAATGGATCCATTTTCTAATTGTGAAATCAATTATTTTGTCTCGTTTTTTTAATAAGTTAAGAACAAAATCAATCAACCAATCAAAGACACACACACACGCAGGAGGCGGGGCTTGAGAGGACAGGTGAGTTCAACATTTGGCACGAAGTGAACTCAGCAGAACCAGTCTGGTCCAGTTCAGTCCCAGTGAGCCAACTGGTCAGCCATCATGTCCCTCTTTGGGAGGTTCACCAAACACCTGGTCACAAGATCACCTGGTCACAAGGTCACCTGGTCACAAGGTCACCTGGGTCACCTGGTCAGAAGGTCACAAGGTCACCTGGTCACAAGGTCACAAGGTCACCTGGTCAGAAGGTCACAAGGTCACCTGGTCACAAGGTCACCTGGGTCACCTGGTCAGAAGGTCACCTGGGTCACCTGGTCACCTGGTCACAAGGTCATCTGGTCACAAGGTCTCCTGGTCACAAGGTCACCTGGTCACAAGGTCTCCTGGTCACAAGGTCATCTGGTCACAAGGTCATCTGGTCACAAGGTCACAAGGTCACCTGGGTCACCTGGTCAGAAGGTCACAAGGTCACCTGGTCACAAGGTCACAAGGTCACAAGGTCAGAAGGTCACAAGGTCACAAGGTCACCTGGGTCACCTGGTCAGAAGGTCACCTGGTCACAAGGTCATCTGGTCACAAGGTCTCCTGGTCACAAGGTATCCTGGTCATCTGGTCACAAGGTCACCTGGTCACAAGGTCACCTGGTCACAAGGTCTCCTGGTCACAAGGTCACCTGGTCATCTGGTCACAAGGTCTCCTGGTCACAAGGTATCCTGGTCACCTGGTCACAAGGTCTCCTGATCACAAGGTCACCTGGTCACAAGGTCATCTGGTCACAAGGTCTCCTGGTCACAAGGTATCCTGGTCACCTGGTCACAAGGTCTCCTGATCACAAGGTCACCTGGTCACAAGGTCACCTGGTCACAAGGTCACCTGGTCATCTGGTCACAAGGTCTCCTGATCACAAGGTCACCTGGTCACAAGGTCACCTGGTCACAAGGTCACCTGGTCATCTGGTCACAAGGTCTCCTGATCACAAGGTCACAAGGTCTCCTGGTCACAAGGTCTCCTGATCACAAGGTCAACTGGTCACAAGGTCTCCTGATCACAAGGTCTCCTGGTCACAAGGTCACCTGGTCACAAGGTCACCTGGTCATCTGGTCACAAGGTCTCCTGATCACAAGGTCACAAGGTCTCCTGGTCACAAGGTCTCCTGATCACAAGGTCATCTGGTCACAAGGTCTCCTGGTCACAAGGTCAACTGGTCATCTGGTCACAAGGTCACCTGGTCATCTGGTCACAAGGTCTCCTGATCACAAGGTCACCTGGTCTCCTGGTCACAAGGTCTCCTGGTCACACGGTCAACTGGTCACAAGGTCTCCTGGGTCACCTGGTCACAAGGTCTCCTGATCACAAGGTCTCCTGGTCTCCTGGTCACAAGGTCTCCTGATCACAAGGTCTCCTGGTCTCCTGGTCACAAGGTCTCCTGATCACAAGGTCTCCTGATCACAAGGTCACCTGGTCACAAGGTCTCCTGGTCACAAGGTCTCCTGGTCATCTGGTCACAAGTCTCCTGGTCACAAGATCACCTGGTCATCTGGTCACAAGGTCATCTGGTCTCCTGATCACAAGGTCTCCTGGTCACAAGGTCTCCTGGTCACAAGGTCTCCTGGTCATCTGGTCACAAGGTCTCCTGGTCACAAGGTCACCTGGTCATCTGGTCACAAGTCTCCTGGTCACAAGATCACCTGGTCATCTGGTCACAAGGTCATCTGGTCTCCTGATCACAAGGTCTCCTGATCACAAGGTCACCTGGTCACAAGGTCACCTGGTCACAAGGTCACAAGGTCACCTGATCACAAGTCTCCTGGTCACAAGATCACCTGGTTATCTGGTCACAAGTCTCCTGGTCACAAGGTCACCTGGTCATCTGGTCATAAGTCTCCTGGTCACAAGATCACAAGGTCACCTGATCACAAGTCTCCTGGTCACAAGGTCACCTGGTCATAAGTCTCCTGGTCACAAGATCACAAGGTCACCTGATCACAAGTCTCCTGGTCACAAGATCACCTGGTTATCTGGTCACAAGGTCTCCTGGTCACAAGGTCACCTGGTCATCTGGTCACAAGTCTCCTGGTCACAAGATCACAAGGTCACCTGATCACAAGTCTCCTGGTCACAAGGTCACCTGGTCATAAGTCTCCTGGTCACAAGATCACAAGGTCACCTGATCACAAGTCTCCTGGTCACAAGGTCATCTGGTCACAAGGTCACAAGGTCACGTCATGTCCGGGTTCTCCCGTGGTTCCTTAAAGCTGGTAGAGGACCAGAGAGCCGGTCAGACGTGGAGGCGCGAGTAGCGAAGCTTCCACCTCCTGGATCGGACTTTGAAGAAGAAGAAGAGGAGCATGAGGAAGAGGCAGGAGCAGACGTACAGCACCACACACAGACTCATGTCCACGCTGTTGAACCCCAGGCCCAGAATCCAAACTCCTCCTCCTGATGCTCCTCCTCCTCCTTTTCTTCCTCCTCCTGCTGCTGCTGCTCCTGCTCCTCCTCCTCCTCCTCCTGCTCCTGCTCCTCCTCCTCCTCCTCCTCCTGCTGCTCCTTCTCCTGCTCCTCCTCCTCCTGCTGCTCCTGCTCCTCCTCTTCCTCCTCCCAGAACCTCCCCACTGAGAGCCTGGTGTCCGGGTCGAGGCTCCAGCTGCGTCTCAGATTTCTCCTCTGGCTCCTTCCTCCCTCCTCCTCCTCCTCCTCCTCCTCCTCGGTGCTCCTCCTGTGTCTGGCTGGTCTGTACAGGATCAGGAGGAGGAGGAGGAGGCGCGGTCAGGCGGTACTTGGGGGACATGTTGGAGGCGCCGTAGTGATGCCGGAGGAAGAGGAGGACGTTGTTGTGGTTCCAGACGTGGACGCCATCTTTCTCCTCGTGGCAGGAGGCGCAGAGGGAGGGGCTCGGCCACGGAGCTTTAGGGAAGAGGGGGTCGTCACTGAGGGAGCCTGAGGAGGAAGACACGCGTTAACGGATGATGTCAACATCTTCATCTTCATCATCTTCATGCATGATGGACTGGTGCATCTAGAGCTGAGAAGTCCAACAACAAAGCTCCACTTGGGTTCATGCTCCTGTAGCGCGTACTTGTAGCGTGTATGTGTACTGGTAGCGTGTACTGGTAGCGTGTACTGGTAGCGTGTACTCGTAGTGTCTATGTGTACTCGTAGCGCGTACGTGTACTCGTGTACTCGTAGCGTGTACGTGTACTCGTGTAGATGTACTCGTAGCGTGTACTTGTACTCGTGTAGATGTACTCGTAGCGTGTACTTGTACACGTGTAGATGTACTCGTAGCGTGTACGCGTACTCGTGTACATGTACTCGTAGCGTGTACGCGTACTCGTGTAGATGTACTCGTAGCGCGTACGTGTACTCGTGTAGATGTACTCGTAGCGTGTACGCGTACTCGTGTACATGTACTCGTAGCGCGTACGTGTACTCGTGTAGATGTACTCGTAGCGCGTACGCGTACTCGTGTACATGTACTCGTAGCGTGTACGCGTACTCGTGTACATGTACTCGTAGCGTGTACGCGTACTCGTGTACATGTACTCGTAGCGTGTACGTGTACTCGTGTACATGTACTCGTAGCGTGTACGCGTACTCGTGTACATGTACTCGTAGCGTGTACGTGTACTCGTGTACATGTACTGGTAGCGTGTACGCGTACTCGTGTACATGTACTCGTAGCGTGTACGCGTACTCGTGTAGATGTACTCGTAGCGTGTACGCGTACTCGTGTACATGTACTCGTAGCGCGTACGTGTACTCGTGTAGATGTACTCGTAGCGCGTACGCGTACTCGTGTAGATGTACTCGTAGCGTGTACCGGTACTCGTGTAGATGTACTCGTAGCGCGTACGCGTACTCGTGTACATGCACTGGTAGCGTGTACGCGTACTCGTGTACATGTACTCGTAGCGTGTACGTGTACTCGTGTAGATGTACTCGTAGCGTGTACGCGTACTCGTGTAGATGTACTCGTAGCGTGTACGCGTACTCGTGTACATGTACTCGTAGCGTGTACGTGTACTCGTGTAGATGTACTCGTAGCGCGTACGTGTACTCGTGTAGATGTACTCGTAGCGCGTACGCGTACTCGTGTACATGTACTCGTAGCGTGTACGTGTACTCGTGTAGATGTACTCGTAGCGCGTACGCGTACTCGTGTACATGTACTCGTAGCGTGTACGTGTACTCGTGTAGATGTACTCGTAGCGCGTACGTGTACTCGTGTAGATGTACTCGTAGCGCGTACTCGTGTAGATGTACTCGTAGCGCGTACGCGTACTCGTGTACATGTACTCGTAGCGTGTACGCGTACTCGTGTAGATGTACTCGTAGCGTGTACGCGTACTCGTGTACATGTACTCGTAGCGCGTACGTGTACTCGTGTAGATGTACTCGTAGCGCGTACGCGTACTCGTGTACATGTACTCGTAGCGTGTACGCGTACTCGTGTACATGTACTCGTAGCGTGTACGCGTACTCGTGTACATGTACTCGTAGCGCGTACGTGTACTCGTGTAGATGTACTCGTAGCGCGTACGCGTACTCGTGTAGATGTACTCGTAGCGTGTACGTGTACTCGTGTAGATGTACTCGTAGCGCGTACGCGTACTCGTGTACAGGTACTCGTAGCGCGTACGTGTACTCGTGTAGATGTACTCGTAGCGCGTACGCGTACTCGTGTACATGTACTCGTAGCTTGTACGCGTACTCGTGTAGATGTACTCGTAGCGCGTACGCGTACTCGTGTAGATGTACTCGTAGCGTGTACGCGTACTCGTGTAGATGTACTCGTAGCGTGTACCGGTACTCGTGTAGATGTACTCGTAGCGTGTACGTGTACTCGTGTACATGTACTCGTAGCGTGTACGTGTACTCGTGTAGATGTACTCGTAGCGTGTACGTGTACTCGTGTAGATGTACTCGTAGCGCGTACGCGTACTCGTGTACATGTACTCGTAGCGTGTACGCGTACTCGTGTAGATGTACTCGTAGCGTGTACGCGTACTCGTGTACATGTACTCGTAGCGCGTACGCGTACTCGTGTAGATGTACTCGTAGCGTGTACGCGTACTCGTGTAGATGTACTCGTAGCGCGTACGTGTACTCGTGTAGATGTACTCGTAGCGTGTACGCGTACTCGTGTAGATGTACTCGTAGCGTGTACGTGTACTCGTGTAGATGTACTCGTAGCGCGTACGCGTACTCGTGTAGATGTACTCGTAGCGCGTACGCGTACTCGTGTACATGCACTGGTAGCGTGTACGTGTACTCGTGTAGATGTACTCGTAGCGTGTACGCGTACTCGTGTAGATGTACTCGTAGCGTGTACGTGTACTCGTGTAGATGTACTCGTAGCGCGTACGTGTACTCGTGTAGATGTACTCGTAGCGCGTACGCGTACTCGTGTAGATGTACTCGTAGCGCGTACGCGTACTCGTGTAGATGTACTCGTAGCGTGTACGAGTACTCGTGTACATGCACTGGTAGCGTGTACGTGTACTCGTGTAGATGTACTCGTAGCGTGTACGCGTACTCGTGTAGATGTACTCGTAGCGTGTACGTGTACTCGTGTAGATGTACTCGTAGCGTGTACGTGTACTCGTGTAGATGTACTCGTAGCGCGTACGCGTACTCGTGTAGATGTACTCGTAGCGCGTACGCGTACTCGTGTAGATGTACTCGTAGCGTGTACGAGTACTCGTGTAGATGTACTCGTAGCGCGTACGTGTACTCGTGTAGATGTACTCGTAGCGTGTACGTGTACTCGTGTACATGCACTGGTAGCGCGTACGTGTACTCGTGTACATGTACTCGTAGCGCGTACGCGTACTCGTGTAGATGTACTGGTAGCGTGTACGTGTACTCGTGTAGATGTACTGGTAGCGTGTACGTGTACTCGTGTAGATGTACTCGTAGCGCGTACGCGTACTCGTGTAGATGTACTCGTAGCGTGTACGCGTACTCGTGTAGATGTACTCGTAGCGTGTACGTGTACTCGTGTAGATGTACTGGTAGCGTGTACGTGTACTCGTGTAGATGTACTCGTAGCGCGTACGCGTACTCGTGTAGATGTACTGGTAGCGTGTACGTGTACTCGTGTAGATGTACTCATAGCGCGTACGTGTACTCGTGTAGATGTACTCGTAGCGTGTACGTGTACTCGTGTAGATGTACTGGTAGCGCGTACGCGTACTCGTGTAGATGTACTCGTAGCGTGTACGTGTACTCGTGTAGATGTACTCGTAGCGCGTACGCGTACTCGTGTAGATGTACTCGTAGCGTGTACGTGTACTCGTGTAGATGTACTCGTAGCGTGTACGTGTACTCGTGTAGATGCACTCGTAGCGTGTACGTGTACTCGTGTAGATGTACTCGTAGCGTGTACGTGTACTCGTGTAGATGTACTGGTAGCGTGTACGTGTACTCGTGTAGATGTACTCGTAGCGTGTACGCGTACTCGTGTAGATGTACTCGTAGCGTGTACGTGTACTCGTGTAGATGTACTCGTAGCGTGTACGTGTACTCGTGTACATGTACTCGTAGCGTGTACGTGTACTCGTGTAGATGTACTCGTAGCGTGTACGTGTACTCGTGTAGATGTACTCGTAGCGTGTACGTGTACTCGTGTACATGTACTGGTAGCGTGTACTCGTGTAGATGTACTGGTAGCGTGTACGTGTACTCGTGTAGATGTACTCGTAGCGTGTACTTGTACTCGTGTAGATGTACTCGTAGCGCGTACGCGTACTCGTGTACATGCACTGGTAGCGTGTACGTGTACTCGTGTAGATGTACTCGTAGCGTGTACGCGTACTCGTGTACATGTACTCGTAGCGTGTACTTGTACTCGTGTAGATGTACTCGTAGCGCGTACGCGTACTCGTGTACATGCACTGGTAGCGTGTACGTGTACTCGTGTAGATGTACTCGTAGCGTGTACTTGTACTCGTGTACATGTACTCGTAGCGCGTACGTGTACTCGTGTAGATGTACTCGTAGCGCGTACGTGTACTCGTGTAGATGTACTCGTAGCGTGTACGTGTACTCGTGTAGATGTACTCGTAGCGTGTACGTGTACTCGTGTAGATGTACTCGTAGCGCGTACGCGTACTCGTGTACATGCACTGGTAGCGTGTACGTGTACTCGTGTAGATGTACTCGTAGCGTGTACGCGTACTCGTGTAGATGTACTCGTAGCGTGTACGTGTACTCGTGTAGATGTACTCGTAGCGTGTACGCGTACTCGTGTACATGTACTCGTAGCGTGTACGCGTACTCGTGTAGATGTACTCGTAGCGTGTACGCGTACTCGTGTACATGTACTCGTAGCGTGTACGTGTACTCGTGTAGATGTACTCGTAGCGTGTACGTGTACTCGTGTAGATGTACTCGTAGCGCGTACGCGTACTCGTGTACATGTACTCGTAGCGTGTACGTGTACTCGTGTAGATGTACTCGTAGCGCGTACGTGTACTCGTGTAGATGTACTCGTAGCGGGTACGTGTACTCGTGTAGATGTACTCGTAGCGCGTACGCGTACTCGTGTACATGCACTGGTAGCGTGTACGTGTACTCGTGTAGATGTACTCGTAGCGCGTACGTGTACTCGTGTAGATGTACTCGTAGCGGGTACGTGTACTCGTGTAGATGTACTCGTAGCGCGTACGCGTACTCGTGTACATGTACTCGTAGCGTGTACGTGTACTCGTGTAGATGTACTCGTAGCGCGTACGTGTACTCGTGTAGATGTACTCGTAGCGCGTACGCGTACTCGTGTAGATGTACTCGTAGCGCGTACGCGTACTCGTGTACATGTACTCGTAGCGTGTACGTGTACTCGTGTAGATGTACTCGTAGCGCGTACGTGTACTCGTGTAGATGTACTCGTAGCGCGTACGCGTACTCGTGTAGATGTACTCGTAGCGCGTACGCGTACTCGTGTAGATGTACTCGTAGCGTGTACCGGTACTCGTGTAGATGTACTCGTAGCGCGTACGCGTACTCGTGTACATGCACTGGTAGCGTGTACGCGTACTCGTGTACATGTACTCGTAGCGTGTACGTGTACTCGTGTAGATGTACTCGTAGCGTGTACGCGTACTCGTGTAGATGTACTCGTAGCGTGTACGCGTACTCGTGTACATGTACTCGTAGCGTGTACGTGTACTCGTGTAGATGTACTCGTAGCGCGTACGTGTACTCGTGTAGATGTACTCGTAGCGCGTACGCGTACTCGTGTACATGTACTCGTAGCGTGTACGTGTACTCGTGTAGATGTACTCGTAGCGCGTACGCGTACTCGTGTACATGTACTCGTAGCGTGTACGTGTACTCGTGTAGATGTACTCGTAGCGCGTACGTGTACTCGTGTAGATGTACTCGTAGCGCGTACTCGTGTAGATGTACTCGTAGCGCGTACGCGTACTCGTGTACATGTACTCGTAGCGTGTACGCGTAGCGTGTACGCGTACTCGTGTAGATGTACTCGTAGCGTGTACGCGTACTCGTGTAGATGTACTCGTAGCGTGTACGCGTACTCGTGTACATGTACTCGTAGCGTGTACGCGTACTCGTGTAGATGTACTCGTAGCGTGTACGCGTACTCGTGTACATGTACTCGTAGCGTGTACGTGTACTCGTGTAGATGTACTCGTAGCGTGTACGTGTACTCGTGTAGATGTACTCGTAGCGCGTACGCGTACTCGTGTACATGTACTCGTAGCGTGTACGTGTACTCGTGTAGATGTACTCGTAGCGCGTACGTGTACTCGTGTAGATGTACTCGTAGCGTGTACGTGTACTCGTGTAGATGTACTCGTAGCGCGTACGCGTACTCGTGTACATGCACTGGTAGCGTGTACGCGTACTCGTGTAGATGTACTCGTAGCGTGTACGTGTACTCGTGTAGATGTACTCGTAGCGTGTACGTGTACTCGTGTAGATGTACTCGTAGCGCGTACGTGTACTCGTGTAGATGTACTCGTAGCGCGTACGCGTACTCGTGTAGATGTACTCGTAGCGTGTACCGGTACTCGTGTAGATGTACTCGTAGCGCGTACGCGTACTCGTGTACATGCACTGGTAGCGTGTACGCGTACTCGTGTACATGTACTCGTAGCGTGTACGTGTACTCGTGTAGATGTACTCGTAGCGTGTACGCGTACTCGTGTAGATGTACTCGTAGCGTGTACGCGTACTCGTGTACATGCACTGGTAGCGTGTACGCGTACTCGTGTACATGTACTCGTAGCGTGTACGTGTACTCGTGTAGATGTACTCGTAGCGTGTACGCGTACTCGTGTAGATGTACTCGTAGCGTGTACGCGTACTCGTGTACATGTACTCGTAGCGTGTACGTGTACTCGTGTAGATGTACTCGTAGCGCGTACGTGTACTCGTGTAGATGTACTCGTAGCGCGTACGCGTACTCGTGTACATGTACTCGTAGCGTGTACGTGTACTCGTGTAGATGTACTCGTAGCGCGTACGCGTACTCGTGTACATGTACTCGTAGCGTGTACGTGTACTCGTGTAGATGTACTCGTAGCGCGTACGTGTACTCGTGTAGATGTACTCGTAGCGCGTACTCGTGTAGATGTACTCGTAGCGCGTACGCGTACTCGTGTACATGTACTCGTAGCGTGTACGCGTACTCGTGTAGATGTACTCGTAGCGTGTACGCGTACTCGTGTACATGTACTCGTAGCGCGTACGTGTACTCGTGTAGATGTACTCGTAGCGCGTACGCGTACTCGTGTACATGTACTCGTAGCGTGTACGCGTACTCGTGTACATGTACTCGTAGCGTGTACGCGTACTCGTGTACATGTACTCGTAGCGCGTACGTGTACTCGTGTAGATGTACTCGTAGCGCGTACGTGTACTCGTGTAGATGTACTCGTAGCGTGTACGTGTACTCGTGTAGATGTACTCGTAGCGCGTACGCGTACTCGTGTACAGGTACTCGTAGCGCGTACGTGTACTCGTGTAGATGTACTCGTAGCGCGTACGCGTACTCGTGTACATGTACTCGTAGCTTGTACGCGTACTCGTGTAGATGTACTCGTAGCGCGTACGCGTACTCGTGTAGATGTACTCGTAGCGTGTACGCGTACTCGTGTAGATGTACTCGTAGCGTGTACCGGTACTCGTGTAGATGTACTCGTAGCGTGTACGTGTACTCGTGTACATGTACTCGTAGCGTGTACGTGTACTCGTGTAGATGTACTCGTAGCGTGTACGTGTACTCGTGTAGATGTACTCGTAGCGCGTACGCGTACTCGTGTACATGTACTCGTAGCGTGTACGCGTACTCGTGTAGATGTACTCGTAGCGTGTACGCGTACTCGTGTACATGTACTCGTAGCGCGTACGCGTACTCGTGTAGATGTACTCGTAGCGTGTACGCGTACTCGTGTAGATGTACTCGTAGCGCGTACGTGTACTCGTGTAGATGTACTCGTAGCGTGTACGCGTACTCGTGTAGATGTACTCGTAGCGTGTACGTGTACTCGTGTAGATGTACTCGTAGCGCGTACGCGTACTCGTGTACATGCACTGGTAGCGTGTACGTGTACTCGTGTAGATGTACTCGTAGCGTGTACGCGTACTCGTGTAGATGTACTCGTAGCGTGTACGTGTACTCGTGTAGATGTACTCGTAGCGTGTACGTGTACTCGTGTAGATGTACTCGTAGCGCGTACGCGTACTCGTGTAGATGTACTCGTAGCGCGTACGCGTACTCGTGTAGATGTACTCGTAGCGTGTACGAGTACTCGTGTACATGCACTGGTAGCGTGTACGTGTACTCGTGTAGATGTACTCGTAGCGTGTACGCGTACTCGTGTAGATGTACTCGTAGCGTGTACGTGTACTCGTGTAGATGTACTCGTAGCGTGTACGTGTACTCGTGTAGATGTACTCGTAGCGCGTACGCGTACTCGTGTAGATGTACTCGTAGCGCGTACGCGTACTCGTGTAGATGTACTCGTAGCGTGTACGAGTACTCGTGTAGATGTACTCGTAGCGCGTACGTGTACTCGTGTAGATGTACTCGTAGCGCGTACGCGTACTCGTGTAGATGTACTCGTAGCGCGTACGTGTACTCGTGTAGATGTACTCGTAGCGCGTACGCGTACTCGTGTAGATGTACTCGTAGCGCGTACGCGTACTCGTGTAGATGTACTCGTAGCGCGTACGCGTACTCGTGTAGATGTACTCGTAGCGCGTACGTGTACTCGTGTAGATGTACTCGTAGCGCGTACGCGTACTCGTGTAGATGTACTCGTAGCGCGTACGCGTACTCGTGTAGATGTACTCGTAGCGCGTACGCGTACTCGTGTAGATGTACTCGTAGCGTGTACGAGTACTCGTGTAGATGTACTCGTAGCGTGTACGCGTACTCGTGTAGATGTACTCGTAGCGTGTACGCGTACTCGTGTAGATGTACTCGTAGCGTGTACGAGTACTCGTGTAGATGTACTCGTAGCGTGTACGCGTACTCGTGTAGATGTACTCGTAGCGTGTACGCGTACTCGTGTAGATGTACTCGTAGCGTGTACGTGTACTCGTGTACATGTACTCGTAGCGTGTACGTGTACTCGTGTACATGTACTCGTAGCGTGTACGTGTACTCGTGTAGATGTACTCGTAGCGTGTACGCGTACTCGTGTACATGCACTGGTACCTGCCAGCCGGGCGTTCACCAGGTTGTGCTGGCTCCACAGCCAGAGGATCTGCTGCTCGGGGTTCTGCACGGCCGGCAGCCCGT
>JBAMJR010000228.1:75000-80000 GCA_038501785.1 Myoxocephalus aenaeus | reverse complement strand
ACCTCTCGTCCTACGTAGGAGTCCGGTTCCTCCACGATGATGGCAGTATAGTGGTCTGACCTCTGACCCAGCAGCGGGAGCAGCTCCGCAGAACTAGAACACAGAACCAACAGAACCAACAGAGTGTCAGAACTAGAACACAGAACCACCAGAACCACCAGAGTGTCAGAACTAGAACACAGAACCAACAGAACCACCAGAGTGTCAGAACTAGAACACAGAACCACCAGAGTGTCAGAACTAGAACACAGAACCAACAGAACCACCAGAGTGTCAGAACTAGAACACAGAACCACCAGAGTGTCAGAACTAGAACACAGAACCACCAGTGTCAGAACACGACTGGTCTGTCGGTTCCGTCTGTTCCCTCCGTTTGTCGTTCCGTCAGTTTGTCGGGTTCAGTAGAACTGATAATATAAATCCTTATATTCTGTAGATATTCTTCATTGTATTACTCTTTATGTCTATTTAAGTTCAGGTTAGCGAGGTCAGTATAACACAGCTAAGCAGCTGTTGTGTCTATGAAATGTCCAGTTCTCAAGGGAAGTCAGTCACACGCCTGCGCACTTCAACACCCACAACTGTTTATCAGTATATTGACATTCTGGAAGCAGACTGGTCGTTGTGTTCCAGTCTTGTGAGAAAAGATGAGAACACGGGATTCTCCTCCTCTTGACAGGACAGAGCGAATCAGATGTTAGGACGAGGCGAGACCAACCTGTGATGATGACCTGTGTATGAAAGCCCCCACTTCCGTGGTGGGGCAGTTGTTCTTTGCCCAACCTGCGTGTTGCTGTTCCACTCACTGCTTTTGCAATTGCAGCGCTTACTACTTTACTTGTGATCATTTAGTAAATAAATATAGAGAACGAGAGAAGTTGTTGAACTGAGTTCTTCCAGGCATCCAATAATCAAAGCACGTTATCAGAGGTCTATAGGGTTCTGGTACCTGTAGGGTTCAGTATAGTTCTATAGGGTTCTGGTACCTGTATGGTTCAGTAGAGGTCTATAGGGTTCTGGTACCTGTATGCTTCAGTAGAGGTCTATAGGGTTCTGGTACCTGTATGGTTCAGTATAGTTCTATAGGGTTCTGGTACCTGTATGGTTCAGTAGAGGTCTATAGGGTTCTGGTACCTGTAGGGTTCAGTAGAGCTCTATAGGGTTCTGGTACCTGTAGGGTTCAGTATAGTTCTATAGGGTTCTGGTACCTGTAGGGTTCAGTAGAGGTCTATAGGGTTCTGGTACCTGTAGGGTTCAGTAGAGGTCTATAGGGTTCTGGTACCTGTATGCTTCAGTAGAGCTCTATAGGGTTCTGGTACCTGTAGGGTTCAGTAGAGGTCTATAGGGTTCTGGTACCTGTATGGTTCAGTAGAGGTCTATAGGGTTCTGGTACCTGTATTCTTCAGTAGAGCTCTATAGGGTTCTGGTACCTGTAGGGTTCAGTAGAGGTCTATAGGGTTCTGGTACCTGTAGGGTTCAGTAGAGGTCTATAGGGTTCTGGTACCTGTATGGTTCAGTAGAGGTCTATAGGGTTCTGGTACCTGTAGGGTTCAGTAGAGCTCTATAGGGTTCTGGTACCTGTATGGTTCAGTAGAGGTCTATAGGGTTCTGGTACCTGTATGGTTCAGTAGAGGTCTATAGGGTTCTGGTACCTGTAGGGTTCAGTAGAGCTCTATAGGGTTCTGGTACCTGTATGCTTCAGTAGAGGTCTATAGGGTTCTGGTACCTGTAGGGTTCAGTAGAGGTCTATAGGGTTCTGGTACCTGTATGGTTCAGTAGAGGTCTATAGGGTTCTGGTACCTGTATGGTTCAGTAGAGCTCTATAGGGTTCTGGTACCTGTATGGTTCAGTATAGTTCTATAGGGTTCTGGTACCTGTAGGGTTCAGTAGAGGTCTATAGGGTTCTGGTACCTGTAGGGTTCAGTAGAGGTCTATAGGGTTCTGGTACCTGTAGGGTTCAGTAGAGCTCTATAGGGTTCTGGTACCTGTATGCTTCAGTAGAGGTCTATAGGGTTCTGGTACCTGTAGGGTTCAGTAGAGGTCTATAGGGTTCTGGTACCCGTATGGTTCAGTAGAGCTCTATAGGGTTCTGGTACCTGTATGGTTCAGTAGAGGTCTATAGGGTTCTGGTACCTGTAGGGTTCAGTAGAGGTCTATAGGGTTCTGGTACCTGTAGGGTTCAGTAGAGGTCTATAGGGTTCTGGTACCCGTATGGTTCAGTAGAGGTCTATAGGGTTCTGGTACCTGTAGGGTTCAGTAGAACTCTATAGGGTTCTGGTACCTGTATGCTTCAGTAGAGCTCTATAGGGTTCTGGTACCTGTAGGGTTCAGTAGAGCTCTATAGGGTTCTGGTACCTGTAGGGTTCAGTAGAGGTCTATAGGGTTCTGGTACCTGTAGGGTTCAGTAGAGGTCTATAGGGTTCTGGTACCTGTATGGTTCAGTAGAGGTCTATAGGGTTCTGGTACCTGTAGGGTTCCAGTGGAGGACAGTGGTCTGGCCAGTCCACCTTGGTGTGGTTCTGCAGGATGTTCACCATCAACTGTCTCACTGACTGGATCTCTCTGTCTGCACCTAGAGAGAGAGACAGGTACGGAGAGAGAGACAGTTTTATGTTCATCTAGGTCAGGGGTCACAACCTTTCATATCCCAAGAGCCATTTTTCCACCAAAATAAAAGTAAATTGATAACTTCTATCCACATATCAGCAGACAGGTCAGCCTCAAACTACTTTTCTTTTTCTTTCTTTATCCGTAGATAGTCTACTGAGGGCGGAGCTCTGAATCACGAGCAGCAGCTGCAGGGAAGAGGCTTCACAGAGACGTGACAGGATGTGACGCACGTTTTAGTTAAACAATTATTTAAACTTTTATTTGTATTTTCAGTGACCCAATATCACCTCAAACTCCAAGATGAGAGTTTTTTTGTTGTCAAAGCCTCAGGGAGCAGCAACAGACGGGCTTAAGAGCCACAGACGGGCTAAAGAGGAGCCACAGACGGGCTAAAGAGGAGCCACAGACGGGCTAAAGAGCCACAGACGGGCTAAAGAGCTACAGACGGGCTAAAGAGGAGCCACAGACGGGCTAAAGAGGAGCCACAGACGGGCTAAAGAGGAGCCACAGACGGGCTAAAGAGGAGCCACAGACGGGCTAAAGAGCCACAGACGGGCTTAAGAGGAGCCACAGACGGGCTTAAGAGCTACAGACGGGCTTAAGAGCCACAGACGGGCTAAAGAGGAGCCACAGACGGGCTAAAGAGGAGCCACAGACGGGCTAAAGAGCCACAGACGGTCTAAAGAGCTACAGACGGGCTAAAGAGGAGCCACAGACGGGCTAAAGAGGAGCCACAGACGGGCTAAAGAGCCACAGACGGGCTAAAGAGCCACAGACGGGCTTAAGAGGAGCCACAGACGGGCTAAAGAGGAGCCAGAGACGGGCTAAAGAGCCACAGACGGGCTTAAGAGGAGCCACAGACGGGCTAAAGAGGAGCCACAGACGGGCTAAAGAGGAGCCACAGACGGTCTAAAGAGCTACAGACGGGCTTAAGAGCCACAGACGGGCTAAAGAGGAGCCGCAGACGGGCTAAAGAGGAGCCACAGACGGGCTAAAGAGGAGCCACAGACGGGCTAAAGAGGAGCCACAGACGGGCTAAAGAGGAGCCACAGACGGGCTAAAGAGGAGCCACAGACGGGCTAAAGAGCTACAGACGGGCTAAAGAGGAGCCACAGACGGGCTAAAGAGGAGCCACAGACGGGCTAAAGAGGAGCCACAGACGGGCTAAAGAGCTACAGACGGGCTTAAGAGGAGCCACAGACGGGCTAAAGAGGAGCCACAGACGGGCTAAAGAGCTACAGACGGGCTAAAGAGGAGCTACAGACGGGCTAAAGAGGAGCCACAGACGGGCTAAAGAGGAGCCACAGACGGGCTAAAGAGGAGCCACAGACGGGCTAAAGAGGAGCCACAGACGGGCTAAAGAGCTACAGACGGGCTAAAGAGGAGCTACAGACGGGCTAAAGAGGAGCTACAGACGGGCTAAAGAGGAGCCACAGACGGGCTAAAGAGGAGCCACAGACGGGCTAAAGAGGAGCTACAGACGGGCTAAAGAGGAGCCACAGACGGGCTAAAGAGGAGCCACAGACGGGCTAAAGAGGAGCCACAGACGGGCTAAAGAGGAGCCACAGACGGGCTAAAGAGGAGCCACAGACGGGCTAAAGAGGAGCTACAGACGGGCTAAAGAGGAGCCACAGACGGGCTAAAGAGGAGCCACAGACGGGCTAAAGAGGAGCCACAGACGGGCTAAAGAGGAGCCACAGACGGGCTAAAGAGGAGCCACAGACGGGCTAAAGAGGAGCCACAGACGGGCTAAAGAGCCACAGACGGGTTGCCAACCCCTGTTCTAGCAGCTAAACAGGAAGTGAGTTTCTGAGTAAGGGGCCTTTGAGTGAAGACGTGTCTCACCTCTGTAGGACGTCCCTCTGTCTGTCTCTGCAGCGTGAGCATGGAAGTACTGAGGACACAAGAGTACTGCTTAGTATGTAGTACTACACATCATTATGTAGTACTAGACTACATCATGATGTAGTACTAGAGTACATCATGATGTAGTACTAGAGTACACCATTATGTAGTACTAGAGTACATCATGATGTAGTACTAGAGTACATCATGATGTAGTACTAGAGTACACCATTATGTAGTACTAGAGTACATCATGATGTAGTACTAGAGTACATCATTATGTAGTACTAGAGTACACCATTATGTAGTACTAGAGCACAGAATAATAAAGTACTAGTACACATATATTATCTAGTACGAGTAGACAGTATACATTAAGCACATACTCATACTCATTCACAATTGTAATACACAGTAGTAGTACTAGTATACTAGTACACAGCAGTACCTTGAACGTCGGGTAGAACTTGATGCTGAACTCTTTACAGACGTCAAAGTTTTCTTCTTGAGCGCAATCCAGAACCCCAACGACCAGAACCTGCTGC
>JBAMJR010000228.1:27500-72500 GCA_038501785.1 Myoxocephalus aenaeus | reverse complement strand
GCAGAGGACAGACTGGATGATGAAGAGCAGAGGACAGACTGGATGATGAAGAGCAGAGGACAGACTGGATGATGAAGAGCAGAGGACAGACTGGATGATGAAGAGTAAAACAGGATCAGAGCTCCTGAGGCAGGCTGAACTTCCTGAGCTGGCGCAGGAAGTACAGCCTCTGCTGGGCCTTTTTCCGGATGGTGTTGATGTTGGCAGTCCACTTCAGGTCCCGGGAGATTGTGGATCCCAGAAACTTGAAGGTCTCCACCGCAGAAACAGTGCTGTTGTGTATTGTGAGGGGGGGTAGTGTTGGGGGGCTCCTCCTGAAGTCCACTGTCATCTCTACAGTTTTGGCCTTGTTCAGCTCCAGGTGGTTCTGACCACACCAGAGAACCAGCTGTTCAACCTCCCGTCTGTACGCAGACTCGTCCCCGTCGCTGATGAGGCCGATGACCGTTGTGTCGTCTGCGAACTTCAGGAGTTTAACAGATGGGTCCCCTGAGGTGCAGTCGTTGGTGTAGAGGGAGAAGAGCAGTGGAGAGAGCACACATCCCTGGGGGGCGCCAGTGCTTATAGTCCGGGTGCTGGATAGGATTTTTCCCAGCCTCACCTGCTGCGTCCTGTCTGTCAGGAAGTTTGTGATCCACCGGCAGGTGGGGGCTGGCACGGTGAGCTGGGAGAGTTTGGGTTGAAGAACCTCCGGGATGATCGTGTTGAATGCAGAGCTGAAGTCCACAAACAGAACCCTTGCATATCTCCCTGGGGAGTCCAGGTGTTGCAGAATATGGTGCAGTCCCATATTAACTGCATCATCCACCGACCTGTTTGCACGGTAGGCAAACTGCAGGGGGTCCAGCAGGGGCCCTGAGAGGTCCTTCAGGTGGGTCCAGCAGGGGCCCTGTGAGGTCCTTCAGGTGGGTCCAGCAGGAGCCCTGTGATGTCCTTCAGATGGGTCCAGCAGGGGCCCTGTGAGGTCCTCCAGATGGGTCCAGCAGGGGCCCTGTGAGGTCCTCCAGGTGGGTCCAGCAGGGGCCCTGTGAGGTCCTCCAGACGGGTCCAGCAGGGGCCCTGTGAGGTCCTCCAGGTGGGTCCAGCAGGAGCCCTGTGATGTCCTCCAGGTGGGTCCAGCAGGGGCCCTGTGAGGTCCTTCAGATGGGTCCAGCAGGGGCCCTGTGAGGTCCTTCAGGTGGGTCCAGCAGGAGCCCTGTGAGGTCCTCCAGGTGGGTCCAGCAGGGGCCCTGTGATGTCCTTCAGATGGGTCCAGCAGGGGCCCTGTGAGGTCCTTCAGATGGGTCCAGCAGGGGCCCTGTGAGGTCCTTCAGGTGGGTCCAGCAGGAGCCCTGTGAGGTCCTTCAGATGGGTCCAGCAGGGGCCCTGTGAGGTCCTTCAGATGGGTCCAGCAGGAGCCCTGTGAGGTCCTTCAGATGGGTCCAGCAGGAGCCCTGTGAGGTCCTCCAGGTGGGTCCAGCAGGGGCCCTGTGAGGTCCTTCAGATGGGTCCAGCAGGGGCCCTGTGAGGTCCTCCAGGTGGGTCCAGCAGGGGCCCTGTGAGGTCCTCCAGATGGGTCCAGCAGGGGCCCTGTGAGGTCCTCCAGGTGGGTCCAGCAGGGGCCCTGTGAGGTCCTCCAGATGGGTCCAGCAGGGGCCCTGTGAGGTCCTCCAGGTGGGTCCAGCAGGGGCCCTGTGATGTCCTCCAGGTGGGTCCAGCAGGGGCCCTGTGAGGTCCTTCAGATGGGTCCAGCAGGGGCCCTGTGAGGTCCTTCAGGTGGGTCCAGCAGGAGCCCTGTGAGGTCCTCCAGGTGGGTCCAGCAGGGGCCCTGTGAGGTCCTTCAGATGGGTCCAGCAGGGGCCCTGTGAGGTCCTTCAGGTGGGTCCAGCAGGGGCCCTGTGAGGTCCTTCAGGTGGGTCCAGCAGGGGCCCTGTGAGGTCCTTCAGATGGGTCCAGCAGGGGCCCTGTGAGGTCCTTCAGGTGGGTCCAGCAGGGGCCCTGTGAGGTCCTCCAGGTGGGTCCAGCAGGGGCCCTGTGAGGTCCTCCAGATGGGTCCAGCAGGGGCCCTGTGAGGTCCTTCAGGTGGGTCCAGCAGGAGCCCTGTGATGTCCTCCAGGTGGGTCCAGCAGGGGCCCTGTGAGGTCCTTCAGGTGGGTCCAGCAGGGGCCCTGTGAGGTCCTCCAGGTGGGTCCAGCAGGGGCCCTGTGAGGTCCTCCAGATGGGTCCAGCAGGGGCCCTGTGAGGTCCTTCAGGTGGGTCCAGCAGGGGCCCTGTGAGGTCCTTCAGACGGGTCCAGCAGGGGCCCTGTGAGGTCCTTCAGGTGGGTCCAGCAGGGGCCCTGTGAGGTCCTTCAGATGGGTCCAGCAGGGGCCCTGTGAGGTCCTTCAGGTGGGTCCAGCAGGGGCCCTGTGAGGTCCTTCAGACGGGTCCAGCAGGGGCCCTGTGATGTCCTTCAGATGGGTCCAGCAGGGGCCCTGTGAGGTCCTCCAGGTGGGTCCAGCAGGGGCCCTGTGATGTCCTTCAGATGGGTCCAGCAGGGGCCCTGTGAGGTCCTTCAGGTGGGTCCAGCAGGGGCCCTGTGAGGTCCTTCAGATGGGTCAACACCAGCCTCTCAAAGGACTTCATGACCACAGACGTCAGGGCGACGGGTCTGTAGTCATTTAATCCTGTGATGGAGGATTTCTTGGGGACCGGGATGATCAAGGAGCGCTTGAAGCCGGAAGGGACTTCACATAGCTCCAGTGATCGGTTGAAGATCTCCGTGAAGATGGAGGCCAGCTGGTCAGCACAGACTTTCAGGCAGGAGGGGGACACACCGTCTGAAAGAGCCGACTCACATCCCCTTCGCAGATCCTCAGTGCCGGTATGGGTTGGATGGGAGAGGTGAGGCAGAGAGTGGAGCTGATTGTTCGATGATGGAGCAGTTGGGCGGGGTGGAAGTGGGCTTGTCAAACCTGCAATAGAACACATTCAGGTCGTCAGCCAGTCGGTGATTGTCCTCAGTGAGGGGAGATGGTCTCTTGTAGTTGGTGAGAACCTCCAGGCCTCTCCAAACTGACGAGGGGTCGTTGGCTGAAAACTTTTTTTCCAGCTTATCCGTGTAGCTCTTCTTAGCTACCTTGATCTCCCTCGTTAGAGTGTTCCTGGCCTGGTTGTACAGAATCCTGTCCCCCCCTCTGTAGGCCTCCTCTTTAGCCCGACCAAGCTGCCTGAGTCCTGCAGTGAACCAGGGTTTATTGTTGTTGAATGTGCAGAAGGTTTTTGTCGGCACACACATGTCCTCACAAAAGCTGATATATGACGTCACAGTGTCAGTTAGCTCATCCAGGTCTGTAGCAGCAGCCTCAAAAACACTCCAATCAGTGGAGGCAAAGCAGGACTGTAGCTCCAGCTTGGCCTCGTTGGTCCATCTCTTCACAGTCTTCACCACAGGCTTTGCAGATTTTAGTTTCTGCCTGTAGGACGGGAGAAGATGAACCAGACAGTGATCAGAGAGTCCCAAAGCTGCAGGAGGGACTGAGCGGTATGCATCCTTCAGTACAGTGTAGCAGTGGTCCAGTGTGTTTTTGTCCCTGGTGCTACACTTAATATGCTGTCTGTATTTTGGCAGTTCTTTGCTGAGGTTTGCTCTATTAAAGTCCCCAAGAACAATGAGCAGGGAGTGTGGGTGTCTGTGCTCCATGGTGGTGATCTGCTCTGCCAGGTGTTGGAGTGCCTCACTCACACAGGCCTGAGGTGGGATGTACACACCGACCCGGATGAATGAGGAAAACTCCCGCGGTGAATAAAATGGTTTGCAGTCTATTAAAATTGTTTCTAGGTGCGGGCTGCATGAGTCCTTTAACACCGTGACATCTGTGCACCAACCTTCGTTAATATAAAAACAGATCCCGCCTCCCCTCGTTTTCCCCGACAGAGCCGTTACGCGGTCCGCTCGGTGGAGTTGAAGCCCGGCAGATGTAGTGCGCTGTCCGGGATGTGCGCACCGAGCCAGGTTTCGGTGAAGCAGAGGGCGGCAGATCTGCTAAAGTCCCTATTAGTTTTGTTCAGGAGCAGCAGTTCATCCATCTTGTTCGCCATCTTGTTCGTATATATATATATATTAGTGCTGTCGTATATATATATATTTATTAGTGCTGTCAAGCGATTAAAATATTTAATCACGATTAATCGCATTTATGTCATAGTTAACTCGCGATTAATCGCAATTAATCGCTTTTTTTTTTGTGCATTTTAATGCTCTTATCAACATGAAAAAGTGGATTGGTTTGCTTTATTTTATTGAAAAACAACTGCCAAACAGGGCGGTACAAAATAAAATCACTGCACATTTCAGGTAAACAAGGGTTTACAAAATAAAATGATAGAGTGCACCAGGCATGAAAACGGGTCAGGGGTGAAAAAGGTGAGAAGGATATTACCCCTCTAGGGGGTCCGGGGGCATGCTCCCCCGTAAGAAACATTTAAATATTCCATATTTTAAAGCATCAATCTGATGCATTTTGAGATGCTTTTTTTGCCAACCTGGGGAGAGCTGGAGAAACTTAACTTCAGCCATGAGTCAAACATGATTATGGCCTCCTTACTAAGTATTATGCAAGCCATTTCATGCCAGCCTGTCACTGGTCTAACATTTACAGTATATGAGGCACAATGTGGTAAGGGAGAGCATGGCTGCCTTTGTTAGCATCATTTATATCTTTGATGCAGAGAATGCATCTGGTGAATCCCTGCCTGTTGATTTTGGAGAATACATCTCCTAGATGAAAGGACACCTCTTGCCCTTTTATTGAGACCTTGCCTTCCAGTTTTAGCCACGACCAGTTCCAGCTGCATTTCAATCCAGCTGTTTAACAATGGCTGCATCCTTCTCCCCTAACACACTCATTCTGCACAAATAATGTTTGTATTGGTGTTAACTTCTAGTTTAGCCTTATTCAGACCTGCCAACCTTGATATATAACCTATATATTGATAAGTCATTAAATACTCGTCATGCATTATATTGCATTGCATATAATGTGTGTATATATGTGTGTGTGTATATATATATATATATGTATGTGTGTGTATATGTGTGTGAGAGCAGCTGTCTCCTCAGAAGATGAGACTAAAGTCTGATTCACAGGTTGTTTGTGTGTTTTATTATTATTATTATTATTATTATTATTATTATTATTATTATTATTATATTGTTGCCGTTGTATTGTTGTTGTTATTATTATATTATTGTCGTTATTATATCGGTGTTATTATTACTTCCAGGAGACGTTTCAAAATAAAAGCACTGAAAGTTTAACTAGAGATAAATGACGAAGCTGTTTAAAACCAGTTATCTTTAATTCACTTAATGACGTCAATTAAAACGTATCACGTGGTTTAGGTCGGACTGGTCGTTGCTAGGATACCGCATGCGTGTACCCACGACCACCTGTCACCTTTATTGATTGATTGATTGATTGATTAATTAATAACATATTTAATGAGATCAGCTGCGCGGACCGGACCGGACCGGACCAACCGGGCGGCGCTTTACCGCGAAGCGTCGCGTCACCGACGGACCGGGACTGAGAAGCGTCGGTGTTCCGGTTCAACAGGCCACCGTGTTAACTGGAGAACCGACCGGAACGAGCCCAGTGGAGCGGTCCTCGTGAAGCCGCTTTAATGGGTTTTAACAGTGTCAATCCTCTCATATACATAACAACACTTCATATACACGTTACACAAAGCGGCATTCACGACGGCAGCTACGCGTTTTCTTCCTATTGTCAAACGGCTGCTTGTAACCACGGCAACAACGGACGCGGTCGGCGGACAGTCTCCAGCTAACACGGGCGCGTATTGAACCGCAACACCGGCGCGCGGCGGTACCTGTGACGTCTCGCGCCAGAGCCTTCCACGTGCCGGAGTACTGGATGCAGTGTCCGCACCAGGACGAGTAGAACTGGACGAGCCAGGCCGAGGACGAGTTCCCCACGGCGGGCTTCAGGCTGCCGCCGCCCAGGATCACCAGCGGGTCCTCCTCCGTGTACAGCCGGGCCGCGGCCCCCAGCGACGCGGGCACGAGCCACAGGACGGCCGCCGCCTGGAACCAGAACCGCAGCATCCCTGCCGAGCGAACCGGGGTGGAGAGCGGGGAGCCGCACCGAGAGCGAGCCGTCAGGGAGCGGGAGAGTCCGGGCCCGCGACGAGCGGAGAGACGCTGTCCGCCATGAGAGCGGAGACGTGTTAGAGCTGGAGGACGGACAGACGTCCCACTCTGCGCGGAAACAGAAACCCGAAACGCGTTTTGAACACACTGACGTGAAAACAGATCAATATGAAAACAGATCAATACATTGAAACGATATCGATGAAGCTCATCGATATTTAACCAAACAACAAGAACCAGTGAACAGGAACGAGTTGCTGTCGGCGCGGGTTTTCCTGAAGAGGAACTCACGTCGCAAGAGACGATCTTTCTCAAACTGAGGCTGCGCGTGGACTGGTGTAACCACTGTGCTGCGTTCACGAGCACTCGGAAATCTCCTTACTACTAATAAGTTAAAGAACTAATCATCAACATGTTACACAATTTATATGTTTATTATAAATTAAACTTTTTGAAACGATGAAACATAATTTATTGAATATTTGATCATTTGTGTTCTGAAAGATTAAATAATGTTTAAAAATAGTCAGAATATAAAAGTGTGTAAAAACCTCATTATTATGAATATCAATAAAACATATCACACAGTCAAAATAATGACATTATTTGTATGTGTTTCGAACTTATAAACAGTAAAATATTATTTAAACTTTACAGTGAACTCTTACAATATTAGAATATGTTATTATTATTATTATTATTATTATTATTATTATTATTATAATAATAAATCATAAGATTTATCCCAATAATATGTATTATTAGTAGTCGTACCTTTTGTAGTAGTATACCTATTTATATTTGTATATATTTATTGTAGTTTTAGACATAAATAACATTGTAAATGTGAAATGTTGTACAAATTAAAATAAGTTCAAGTATTTATGGTATCCGAAAATATGTTCTTTCACATTGTACATATTTAATATGTACATTTTTATATTCTATATTCATGTTTTTTTGTTTATTCAATAGTTTGCGTGTGTATATATATATATATATATATATATATATATATATATACTTGCTATATAAGTATTCTGTCATATATTTATTGTATAAAAAATAAAAAGGAAATGACGATATAAGTACCTGCAAAGTAAAGTTTTAAATCTAAATATTTATTTATATTTATTCAACAACACTTTAAGTTATTTAAACATTTTTAATTCCGCAGTATTTTGTTGTTTCCTCTTTTCTAACTTCTTCTTTTTTTACATTAAAACTACAATAAATATACAAGAAGTGTACTACTAGAAATACTATGATTACTACTACTGATTACAATAAATTTTATTGGAATGAATATTACGTGTTTCTCCCCGAGGTCCCTGAACGCAGCCCCGCCCCCTGCCGGCCGGTTCAGGTACTGTGATAACTCCAGCCGGAAGTGAAGACCTCTCACTCTGTTCAACTTTCACGTGACACTTCCGGTCGTCGTCGTTTTTCTGCCGCTGTTAGCGTCCCGTCTCCATAGCAACGGAGCAGCTCGACGCCGGAGGACGACAGCTGATCAGCTCTTCATCCGGTGAGTATCGATTAATGACGTAATATCGATTAACGACGTGTTCAGGATCAGTAGTGCTAGAACTACAAGTATCATCATCATCATAATCATAATCATCATCATCATGATCAGAGGGAATAGAGATACTGCGTTCTTCATCACTGAGGAAGAGGAGGAGGAAGATGTAATGGATTTAATAAACCAAACAAACATTTATTAAAAACTACTCTTCCTCATATTCACTCTTCATCATCGTCACTCTTCATCAGCAGCCACAGAGGAAGCATGTCCTCCCCTAGAGTGGGCGTGGTCAGAGACTCCATGTTGACCAATCCGCTGCTCATCAAGGTAAACCAGCAGTTCATACGTCATTCCGGTTTTTATTGTGAAGGAGCTGCAAGACCTTTACTGTGAAAGGCTGTCTGAATTTAGATATCAATTTAGATATGTATCACGATAAATCAACTCCATTAAAACCAGCTGTGGACGATGACGTCACAGTTTTAGTGACTGATGAACACCAGGGGGCAGCAGTGACACCAAAGAGTCCCTGAACGCACCACGGAGGGTTTAAAATGTCCTTCATTTGAAGAAGATTACCACAAATAAATAAAAAGGGAAAAGTATTAGTTTATTTATTTGTCCATAAGATTCAAGGATAAACAATGTGAAGCTGCTGCTGCTGCTGCTGCTGATGATGATGAAGATGATGAAGAGGTCCTCCCTCCTGTGAGCAGGCGGCCCTGGGTCAGACCCGGTCCAGAGGTCAGACCCGGTCCAGAGGTCAGACCCGGTCCAGAGGTCAGGCGGTTCCTGGTCCAGAGGTCACTTTTGGAACCTGCAGCGGCTCACTTGGAGATGGAGGCGTGGCCGAGGGTAAGCCCCGCCCACAGTGACTCAACACACATATAGCATGTAGCTTTACAATGTAACATTAGCATATAGCATGTAGCATTTATACCTACCATTAGCATGGAGTATATAGCATTACCGTGTAACAATAGCATATAGGGTTGACATCTACAATTAGCATGTAACATTAGCATATAGCATGTAGCATTGATACAAATTATTAGCATATAGCATTACCATGTAACAATAGCATATAGGGTTGACATCTACAATTAGCATGTAACATTAGCATATAGCATGTAGCATTGATACAAATTATTAGCATATAGCATTACCATGTAACAATAGCATATAGGGTTGACATCTACAATTAGCATGTAACATTAGCATATAGCATGTAGCATTGATACAAATTATTAGCATATAGCATTACCATGTAACAAAAGCATATAGGGTTGACATCTACAATTAGCATGTAACATTAGCATATAGCATGTAGCATTGATAAAAATTATTAGCATATAGCATTACCATGTAACAATAGCATATAGGGTTGACATCTACAATTAGCATGTAACATTAGCATATAGCATGTAGCATTGATACAAATTATTAGCATATAGCATTACCATGTAACAAAAGCATATAGGGTTGACATCTACAATTAGCATGTAACATTTGCATTTAGCATGTAGCATTGATACAAACAGAACAAAACGACAAAAAACTAAAAATAGAAAGACAATGGAGCAAACAAAACGGAGCAGGAGGTAACAGGTGAAGGGTAGGGAGCAGGAGTTAACAGGTGAAGGGTAGGGAGCAGGAGTTAAGAGGTGAAGGGTAGGGAGCAGGAGTTAACAGGTGAAGGGTAGGGAGCAGGAGTTAACAGGTGAAGGGTAGGGAGCAGGAGTTAACAGGTGAAGGGTAGGGAGCAGGAGTTAACAGGTGAAGGGTAGGGAGCAGGAGGTAACAGGTGAAGGGTAGGGAGCAGGAGTTAACAGGTGAAGGGTAGGGAGCAGGAGTTAACAGGTGAAGGGTAGGGAGCAGGAGGTAACAGGTGAAGGGTAGGGAGCAGGAGTTAACAGGTGAAGGGTAGGGAGCAGGAGTTAACAGGTAGAGGGTAGGGAGCAGGAGGTAACAGGTGAAGGGTAGGGAGCAGGAGGTAACAGGTGAAGGGTAGGGAGCAGGAGTTAACAGGTAGAGGGTAGGGAGCAGGAGGTAACAGGTAAAGGGTAGGGAGCAGGAGGTAACAGGTAGAGGGTAGAGGGTAGGGAGCAGGAGGTAACAGGTGAAGGGTAGGGAGCAGGAGTTAACAGGTGAAGGGTAGGGAGCAGGAGGTAACAGGTGAAGGGTAGGGAGCAGGAGGTAACAGGTGAAGGGTAGGGAGCAGGAGTTAACAGGTAGAGGGTAGGGAGCAGGAGGTAACAGGTAAAGGGTAGGGAGCAGGAGTTAACAGGTGAAGGGTAGGGAGCAGGAGTTAACAGGTGAAGGGTAGGGAGCAGGAGTTAACAGGTAGAGGGTAGAGGGTAGGGAGCAGGAGGTAACAGGTGAAGGGTAGGGAGCAGGAGTTAACAGGTGAAGGGTAGGGAGCAGGAGTTAACAGGTAGAGGGTAGGGAGCAGGAGGTAACAGGTGAAGGGTAGGGAGCAGGAGGTAACAGGTGAAGGGTAGGGAGCAGGAGTTAACAGGTAGAGGGTAGGGAGCAGGAGGTAACAGGTAAAGGGTAGGGAGCAGGAGGTAACAGGTAGAGGGTAGAGGGTAGGGAGCAGGAGGTAACAGGTGAAGGGTAGGGAGCAGGAGTTAACAGGTGAAGGGTAGGGAGCAGGAGGTAACAGGTGAAGGGTAGGGAGCAGGAGGTAACAGGTGAAGGGTAGGGAGCAGGAGTTAACAGGTAGAGGGTAGGGAGCAGGAGGTAACAGGTAAAGGGTAGGGAGCAGGAGTTAACAGGTGAAGGGTAGGGAGCAGGAGTTAACAGGTGAAGGGTAGGGAGCAGGAGTTAACAGGTAGAGGGTAGAGGGTAGGGAGCAGGAGGTAACAGGTGAAGGGTAGGGAGCAGGAGTTAACAGGTGAAGGGTAGGGAGCAGGAGTTAACAGGTGAAGGGTAGGGAGCAGGAGGTAACAGGTGAAGGGTAGGGAGCAGGAGTTAACAGGTGAAGGGTAGGGAGCAGGAGTTAACAGGTAGAGGGTAGGGAGCAGGAGGTAACAGGTGAAGGGTAGGGAGCAGGAGGTAACAGGTAGAGGGTAGGGAGCAGGAGGTAACAGGTGAAGGGTAGGGAGCAGGAGTTAACAGGTGAAGGGTAGGGAGCAGGAGGTAACAGGTAAAGGGTAGGGAGCAGGAGGTAACAGGTGAAGGGTAGGGAGCAGGAGGTAACAGGTGAAGGGTAGGGAGCAGGAGTTAACAGGTGAAGGGTAGGGAGCAGGAGGTAACAGGTAAAGGGTAGGGAGCAGGAGGTAACAGGTGAAGGGTAGGGAGCAGGAGGTAACAGGTGAAGGGTAGGGAGCAGGAGGTAACAGGTGAAGGGTAGGGAGCAGGAGTTAACAGGTGAAGGGTAGGGAGCAGGAGGTAACAGGTGAAGGGAGCAGGAGTTAACAGGTGAAGGGTAGGGAGCAGGAGGTAACAGGTGAAGGGTAGGGAGCAGGAGTTAACAGGTGAAGGGTAGGGAGCAGGAGGTAACAGGTGAAGGGTAGGGAGCAGGAGGTAACAGGTGAAGGGTAGGGAGCAGGAGGTAACAGGTGAAGGGTAGGGAGCAGGAGTTAACAGGTGAAGGGTAGGGAGCAGGAGTTAACAGGTGAAGGGTAGGGAGCAGGAGGTAACAGGTGAAGGGTAGGGAGCAGGAGGTAACAGGTGAAGGGTAGGGAGCAGGAGTTAACAGGTGAAGGGTAGGGAGCAGGAGGTAACAGGTGAAGGGTAGGGAGCAGGAGGTAACAGGTGAAGGGTAGGGAGCAGGAGGTAACAGGTGAAGGGTAGGGAGCAGGAGGTAACAGGTGAAGGGAGCAGGAGTTAACAGGTGAAGGGTAGGGAGCAGGAGTTAACAGGTGAAGGGTAGGGAGCAGGAGGTAACAGGTGAAGGGAGCAGGAGGTAACAGGTGAAGGGAGCAGGAGGTAACAGGTGAAGGGTAGGGAGCAGGAGGTAACAGGTGAAGGGTAGGGAGCAGGAGGTAACAGGTGAAGGGAGCAGGAGGTAACAGGTGAAGGGTAGGGAGCAGGAGGTAACAGGTGAAGGGAGCAGGAGGTAACAGGTGAAGGGAGCAGGAGTTAACAGGTGAAGGGAGCAGGAGGTAACAGGTGAAGGGAGCAGGAGGTAACAGGTGAAGGGAGCAGGAGGTAACAGGTGAAGGGAGCAGGAGTTAACAGGTGAAGGGAGCAGGAGGTAACAGGTGAAGGGTAGGGAGCAGGAGTTAACAGGTAGAGGGTAGGGAGCAGGAGGTAACAGGTGAAGGGTAGGGAGCAGGAGGTAACAGGTGAAGGGAGCAGGAGGTAACAGGTGAAGGGAGCAGGAGGTAACAGGTGAAGGGTAGGGAGCAGGAGTTAACAGGTGAAGGGTAGGGAGCAGGAGGTAACAGGTGAAGGGTAGGGAGCAGGAGTTAACAGGTGAAGGGTAGGGAGCAGGAGGTAACAGGTGAAGGGAGCAGGAGGTAACAGGTGAAGGGTAGGGAGCAGGTGGTTTAGGGCTTTATAGGTGGTGAGTATTATTTTAAAGTCTATCCTGTATTTATGTAGCATTTATATCCACCATTAGCCTGTAGCATTACCATATAACATTAACACATATCATGTAGCATTGATAGCTTCCATTAGCATGTAGCATATAGCATGTAGGATTAGCTGAACACAGATACAGAGACGCTCAGAAAATAAACTTGTTTATGTGGTTTGATTAGAAGATAAAAGTAAGAAACAGTAAACCTGTGTGTGTGTGTGTGTGTGTGTGTGTGTGTGTGTGTGTGTGTGTGTGTGTGTGTGTGTGTGTGTGTGTGTGTGTGTGTGTGTGTGTGTGTGTGTGAGGTTTAGCAGCGGTCAGCTGTCACAGTGCGTTTGCTTGAAGGAAACATGCCTTCAGGCAACTATCACTGCTGTCACACACACACACACACACACACACACACACACACACACACACACACACACACACACACACACACACAGAATCACTGATTATTATTATAAACCAGAACCACTATCTGGTATGAACCAGATAGTGGTTCTGGTCCCCGGTGGTTCTGGTCCCCGGTGGTTCTGGTCTCCGGTGGTTCTGGTCCCCGGTGGTTCTGGTCTCCGGTGGTTCTGGTCTCCGGTGGTTCTGGTCCCCGGTGGTTCTGGTCTCCGGTGGTTCTGGTCTCCGGTGGTTCTGGTCCCCGGTGGTTCTGGTGCTGGTCTGCAGAGTCCAAACTAAAGCCGTCAGTCTTTTGGCGCCACAGGTGTGAGGGCTGCTGGGAGTTGTAGTTTGTGAGCGTCCTCTGTCTCCTCAGTCCTGTCCAGCTGGAAGGTCCAGTCCAGTCCAGGAGACCCGGCTCCTCCTCGTCGGCCGCTGGTTCCGGACTTCGTGTCCCTGAACCGGGACGCGGTGAAGTCCGGTCTGGTGACGTCCAAAGAGCTGAGTCAGTACCGGGCTCAGAGGGGCGGGGCAAGGGCCGAGAGCCTCGCCCCCAAACACCCAGAGGGCGTGGCTTCAGGGCGCCCGGCGGTGCCCGACGTCACGTTTGGAGTCACGACCAGGTCAGAAACCCCACTGAGCTGATTACTGATTACTGATTATTGATTACTGATCACTGATTATTGATTACTGATTATTGATTACTGATCACTGATTATTGATTACTGATTATTGATAACTGATTATTGATTACTGATTATTGATCACTGATTATTGATTATTGATCACTGATTATTGATTACTGATTATTGATCACTGATTACTGATTATTGATCACTGATTACTGATTATTGATTATTGATTACTGATTATTGATCACTGATTACTGATTATTGATTACTGATTATTGATCACTGATTATTGATTACCGATTACTGATCATTGATCACTGATTACTGATTATTGATTATTGATTATTGATTACTGATCACTGATTAGTGATTACTGATTATTGATCACTGATTACTGATTATTGATTACTGATTATTGATTACTGATTATTGATTACCGATTATTGATTACTGATTATTGATTATTGATCACTGATTATTGATTACTGATCACTGATTATTGATTATTGATTATTGATCACTGATTATTGATTATTGATTACTGATCACTGATTAGTGATTACTGATTATTGATTACTGATTACTGATTATTGATCACTGATTACTGATTATTGATCACTGATTACTGATTATTGATTATTGATTACTGATTATTGATTACTGATTATTGATTACCGATTATTGATTACTGATTATTGATTATTGATCACTGATTATTGATTACTGATCACTGATTATTGATTACTGATTATTGATCACTGATTATTGATTATTGATTACCGATTACTGATCATTGATCACTGATTACTGATTATTGATTACTGATTATTGATTACTGATCACTGATTAGTGATTACTGATTATTGATCACTGATTACTGATTATTGATTACTGATTACTGATTATTGATTACCGATTATTGATTACTGATTATTGATTATTGATCACTGATTATTGATTACTGATCACTGATCACTGATTATTGATTATTGATCACTGATTATTGATCACTGATTATTGATTATTGATTACTGATTATTGATTACTGATCACTGATTACTGATTATTGATTACTGATTATTGATTACTGATTATTGATCAACGGTGACTGATGGATCCGTCCGTCAGGCCGCCGTCCCCGCTGGCCGACCTCCTGTCTCACGAGTACGCTCGCCGCTGGACGGCCCAACAGCTGAGCGGCCGGACCAGCAACCACAAACAGCTGCAGAGGGTGAGTCCACGATGACGTCATCACCCTGTGACGTCATCACCCTGTGATGTCATCACCCTGTGGAGAACGGTGTGATGTCATCACCCTGTGACATCATCACGCTGTGGAGAACGGTGTGATGTCATCACCCTGTGGAGAACGGTGTGATGTCATCACCCTGTGTGTGTTTGCAGGTGAAACCAGGAAGTATTCCTGACACGAGGACCAGTCTGCTGAGGAGGAGCAGAGCACTTCCTGTCACACAAACACCGCTCACTCTGCCGCGCTTCACCCAGGTACTCTGTTCTCTACCTGTTCAGGTTCTCTGTTCTCTACCTGTTCAGGTACTCTGTTCTCTACCTGTTCAGGTACTCTGTTCTCTACCTGTTCAGGTTCTCTGTTCTCTACCTGTTCAGGTTCTCTGTTCTCTACCTGTTCAGGTACTCTGTTCTCTACCAGCTCAGGTACTCTGTTCTCTACCTGTTCAGGTACTCTGTTCTCTACCTGTTCAGGTACTCTGTTCTCTACCTGTTCAGGTTCTCTGTTCTCTACCTGTTCAGGTACTCTGTTCTCTACCAGCTCAGGTACTCTGTTCTCTACCTGTTCAGGTACTCTGTTCTCTACCTGTTCAGGTTCTCTGTTCTCTACCTGTTCAGGTACTCTGTTCTCTACCTGTTCAGGTACTCTGTTCTCTACCTGTTCAGGTACTATGTTCTCTACCTGTTCAGGTTCTCTGTTCTCTACCTGTTCAGGTACTCTGTTCTCTACCTGTTCAGGTACTCTGTTCTCTACCTGTTCAGGTACTATGTTCTCTACCTGTTCAGGTTCTCTGTTCTCTACCTGTTCAGGTACTCTGTTCTCTACCTGTTCAGGTACTCTGTTCTCTACCTGTTCAGGTTCTCTGTTCTCTACCTGTTCAGGTACTCTGTTCTCTACCTGTTCAGGTTCTATGTTCTCTACCTGTTCAGGTACTCTGTTCTCTACCTGTTCATGTTCTCTGTTCTCTACCTGTTCAGGTACTCTGTTCTCTACCTGTTCAGGTACTCTGTTCTCTACCTGTTCAGGTACTCTGTTCTCTACCTGTTCAGGTTCTCTGTTCTCTACCTGTTCAGGTTCTCTGTTCTCTACCTGTTCAGGTTCTCTGTTCTCTACCTGTTCAGGTTCTCTGTTCTCTACCTGTTCAGGTACTCTGTTCTCTACCTGTTCAGGTTCTCTGTTCTCTACCTGTTCAGGTACTCTGTTCTCTACCTGTTCAGGTACTCTGTTCTCTACCTGTTCAGGTACTCTGTTCTCTACCTGTTCAGGTTCTCTGTTCTCTACCTGTTCAGGTTCTCTGTTCTCTACCTGTTCAGGTACTCTGTTCTCTACCTGTTCAGGTACTCTGTTCTCTACCACAGCAACAAACAGACCTCCTCTCTCCTCCTCAGGTTGCTCCGGCTCTGGACACCTTCAGGGACCAGGAGTCTCGTCTCCGGGCGTTCAGGGCCCCTCAGTGAGACTCTGTCCAGGAGAGGCGTTCAGGGCCCCTCAGTGAGACTCTGTCCAGGAGAGGCGTTCAGGGCCCCTCAGTGAGACTCTGTCCAGGAGAGGCGTTCAGGGCCCCTCAGTGAGACTCTGTCCAGGAGAGGCGTTCAGGGCCCCTCAGTGAGACTCTGTCGTCACTTTTAATAGAAATAAAACAGAAAAAGCTTCAGAACTCTGCGTGTCGTTCTTAACGAGGTGCAAGAAGACATTATGACGTCAATCAAGATTATTGATCATACGGTCTTCCATTGAGGAGGCGGGTCCAAAGACCAGTCTAGTCTAGTCCTAAACCAGCAATAACTATAGACCTGAACCAGTCTTAACTATAGACCTGAACCAGTCCTAACTATAGACCTGAACCAGTCCTAACTATAGACCTGAACCAGTCTTAACTATAGACCTGAACCAGTCTTAACTATAGACCTGAACCAGTCTTAACTATAGACCTGAACCAGTCCTAACTATAGACCTGAACCAGTCCTAACTATAGACCTGAACCAGTCCTAACTATAAACCTGAACCAGTCCTAACTATAGACCTGAACCAGCCCTAACTATAAACCTGAACCAGTCCTAACTATAGACCTGAACCAGTCCTAACTATAGACCTGAACCAGTCCTACCTATAGACCTGAACCAGTCCTAACTATAGACCTGAACCAGTCCTAACTATAAACCTGAACCAGTCCTAACTATAGACCTGAACCAGTCCTAACTATAGACCTGAACTATCTTATTTTCAAATTGTATTTAAATCAGAAATTATTTATCAAAATAAAAATCTTTATTTATTAACAGATTGAAAACATTGTTTTTCTCAGTGAACGGTGTTAAACTTCTAGTTCATTGTTTTGTTCATTTTGTACAGACAGTTGTTTCATATTCATTGAAACAATAATCAGGTCTCAGACAGTCAGGGTTTAGTTCAGCCCTGAAACCGTACCGGGTCCCCAACGCCAAGCTCCACCATGGACCACCGGACCGGGTCCCCAACGCCAAGCTCCACCATGGACCACCGGACCGGGTCCCCAACGCCAAGCTCCACCATGGACCACCGGACCGGGTCCCCAACACCAAGCTCCACCATGGACCACCGGACCGGGTCCCCAACACCAAGCTCCACCATGGACCACCGGACCGGGTCCCTTTAGCTGTGGACCCGTCCCCTGACCACTGAGGACACAGACTCTGGACTCTTAAGACCTACAACCTTTTTACTCAGGAAGACCTTTTGATCTTTGTCAGCTATTTATGTTTTATTAAGGTTTGTTTTAACTTTGTTTTTATTTGTTTTACTATATTTTGGCTCTGTGGTACTCTGGGATTCTTTTGAAAGAAAAGTGCGTTACAGATATCAGTAATCAATAAGAATCAGTAATCAATAATCATCACTTCCAGTTTAACATCTTTTTTAACTTGGCCGCATTGGGAACGGGCACGATGACGTCACAGTCCCACGTTCCCGCTGCACACCTGCAGCCCGAGTCAAACGCACCTGAGTCCGGACGGAGATGGAGGTCCCCGGAGGCTCCGGGTTCTGGATCGACTCTCTGCTCTCCCTCAGGCCGCCCTGCGCGCTCCTCTCCCGGGCACGAGCTCCGGAGCTCAGCCCGGGCGGCAGCAGCGGGGGCTCGGCCCCTCCTTCCCCGCGCAGAGAGCCTGTTCCCCGGCTGCGGTGCGCGCTGCCGCCCGGTCTCCAGCCGCGCGCCGCCGGCTCCTCGTTCCTCATCCGGGACATCCTGAAGGACTGCCGGCCGGACGCGGACCCGGGTCTGGTCTACTCGGACCCGGGTCTGGTCTACTCGGACCCGGGTCTGGTCTACTCGGACCCGGGTCTGGTCTACTCGGACCCGGGTCCGCCTGAGTCGTTACAGTCCGGACCGGAAGAAGACTTTCAGGATAAAAGTGTGAGCAGCTCTGACAGCGAAACCAGAGGTAAGTCAGTAATAACTCTAATAAATATATATCATTAATAACGCTAATAAATATGTATCATTAATAACGCTAATAAATATATATCATTAATAACGGTAATAAATATGTATCATTAATAACGCTAATAAATATGTATCATTAATAACGGTAATAAATATATATCATTAATAACGCTAATAAATATAATTAATAACTATAATAAATATATATAATTAATAACTATAATACATACATCATTAATAACTATAATAAATATTATTAATAACTATAATATGAAAGTTATTTCAGAGCATTAATATGAATCTAATCTTACATATGTTCATGTTTAAAGCAGAAGCCGCTTTATTGAACATAAACTAGTGAAGTTACAGATTATGATTTAATTTCTTTGTCTGATTAGAAACTCAAATACAAGAATGTTTTCAGGTTTTTATTAGAATATGAATGATATGAATTTATTCTCATTTTATTTCGTTCTGAACTTCCTGATAATGATAATATTAATATTAATAACAATAATTATATCATGAGAAGTAAAGGATTTTATTTTTTAAATATATCAGAATCAAATCATATGTCAGAGGCTTTCATGTGAATTGATGTCATCAATAAGAATTTCAGTCAAGATGAGAAATAATAATTATCTTTTGTTTATATTTAATTATTTATTTAATTAATTATTTGCTTTCTTCTGTTTTGTATTTAAATCAAATGATCTCCTTTGATGGTTTTAATAATTATATTAATAACATGAACAATATTAATACTATAAGAAGTATTTTATTTTTTAAATATATCAGAATATATAATAAAATCATGTCAGAGGCATTCATGTGGATTGATGTCATCAATAATAATTTCACACTTTCAGTCAAGATGAGAAATACAAATATTATTTTTATATTATATATATATATATATATATATATATATATATATATATAGTATTCTTTACTTTAATTTTTATTTTGTTTTTCTTTATGAAAATAAATTGATTTATTTGTATTGCCTGATGGTTTTAATAATATTAAAGACAAACACGTCGGAGCTGCTCATCAATTATTGATAAAAGATTGACTCTAACGCACGCAAGGTTTAATGTTCATGATTATGGTTTTGATGGATTCATAATTAGGATTAATAATCATAATTAAAACATGATGAGACAAAACACAACGTGATGAATGTTCTGTTGAAACATTTTAATGTACAAACTGAGCCTTTGGGGTCTCGATGAGACCAGGTCTAGATCAGACCGGACCCCCATGACCTCGAGGTCTGCAGCTCGCTTTACCGTGAAGTCCAGTTTGAAGTCCAGTTTGAAGTCCAGTTCAACGAGGAGACTTATTGAAATGATCACATTCGTTTTCATTTAACAATATTTACTGAATGTTTTCAGTTCAGATTAATGTTCATAAAACAGATTCAGGACCTGCAGACATCCGGACGTCAGTAATGATAAACTTCAGGACTAAATACCAACCACCTGACAGCTCTGATGTGATGTCATTTCTACCTGTCAATCACTCAGTGGGCGGGGCCTCAGACGCGGGGATGGAACGTCTGAAGAAACCTCGTAAAGCTCGGACTGCGTTCAGCGACCAGCAGCTGTCGAGGCTCGAGAGAAGCTTCCAGAAACAGAAGTACCTGAGTGTCCAGGACCGCATGGAGCTGGCTGCTTCACTGCAGCTGAGCGACACCCAGGTCAAGACCTGGTACCAGAACAGGAGGTAACATAGGCAAGAAGCATACCAGACCTGGTCCCAGAGCAGAGACATATGCAAGAAGCATACCAGACCTGGTCCCAGAGCAGAAACATGGGCAAGAAGCATACGAGACCTGGTCCCAGAACAGAAACATATAGAAGCATACCAGACCTGGTCCCAGAACAGAAACATATAGAAGCATACCAGACCTGGTCCCAGAACAGAAACATATGCAAGAAGCATACCAGACCTGGTCCCAGAGCAGAAACACATGCAAGAAGCATACCAGACCTGGTCCCAGAACAGAAACATATAGAAGCATACCAGACCTGGTCCCAGAACAGAAACATATGCAAGAAGCATACCAGACCTGGTCCCAGAACAGAAACATATAGAAGCATACCAGACCTGGTCCCAGAGCAGAAACATATAGAAGCATACCAGACCTGGTCCCAGAACAGAAACATATGCAAGAAGCATACCAGACCTGGTCCCAGAGCAGAAACATATAGAAGCATACCAGACCTGGTCCCAGAGCAGAAACATATGCAAGAAGCATACCAGACCTGGTCCCAGAGCAGAAACATATGCAAGAAGCATACCAGACCTGGTCCCAGAGCAGAAACATATGCAAGAAGCATACCAGACCTGGTCCCAGAACAGAAACATATGCAAGAAGCATACCAGACCTGGTCCCAGAACAGAAACATATAGAAGCATACCAGACCTGGTCCCAGAACAGAAACATATGCAAGAAGCATACCAGACCTGGTCCCAGAGCAGAAACATATAGAAGCATACCAGACCTGGTCCCAGAGCAGAAACATATGCAAGAAGCATACCAGACCTGGTCCCAGAGCAGAAACATATAGAAGCATACCAGACCTGGTCCCAGAACAGAAACATATGCAAGAAGCATACCAGACCTGGTCCCAGAACAGAAACATATAGAAGCATACCAGACCTGGTCCCAGAGCAGAAACATATAGAAGCATACCAGACCTGGTCCCAGAGCAGAAACACATGCAAGAAGCATACCAGACCTGGTCCCAGAACAGAAACATATAGAAGCATACCAGACCTGGTCCCAGAACAGAAACATATGCAAGAAGCATACCAGACCTGGTCCCAGAGCAGAAACATATGCAAGAAGCATACCAGACCTGGTCCCAGAGCAGAAACATATGCAAGAAGCATACCAGACCTGGTCCCAGAGCAGAAACATATGCAAGAAGCATACCAGACCTGGTCCCAGAACAGAAACATATGCAAGAAGCATACCAGACCTGGTCCCAGAGCAGAAACATATAGAAGCATACCAGACCTGGTCCCAGAACAGAAACATATGCAAGAAGCATACCAGACCTGGTCCCAGAGCAGAAACATATAGAAGCATACCAGACCTGGTCCCAGAGCAGAAACATATGCAAGAAGCATACCAGACCTGGTCCCAGAGCAGAAACATATAGAAGCATACCAGACCTGGTCCCAGAACAGAAACATATGCAAGAAGCATACCAGACCTGGTCCCAGAACAGAAACATATTCAATTCAATTCAGTTTATTTTATATAGCCCAACATCACAAATACAAGTTTGCCTCGGAGGGCTTTACAATCTGTACACATAACATCCTGTCCCGGGACCTCACATCGGATCAGGAAAAACTCCCCTAGAAAGATAGTAAAAACCCTTTTACAGGGAAAAAAGGGAAGAAACCTGAGGGAGAGCAACAGAGGAGGATCCCTCTCCCCGGATGGACAGAAGCAATAGATGTCATGTGGCCAGAATGAATAGCGTAGTTACAGCACATTCAATGAATATGACAGAAATTATTCATATAATGAGTATTAGGCATGGTCCATGATCCTGATAATCCATGAAGCAGAAGGCGGTAGAGAGGAGGGGGGCATCAGAAGGGCCATGGCAGCAGGCAGGACCGGTTCCAGGCCGGTTCCATCAGCAGGGCCATGGCAGCAGGCAGGACCGGTTCCAGGCAGCCATGGATCCATGGCAGGAGGGGTGGGTGGGGGGGGCGGCAGGACCCGGGGCAGGACCCGGGGTAGGACCCGGGGCAGGACCGGTTCCAGGCAGCCATGAATCCATGGAAAAAGAAAGTAGAGTTAGTAATGTGCATTGAAGAGACAATAGTTTATCCAGATGGAGAGAAAGAAGAGGAGAGGAGGAGTGAAAGAGGAAGAGAAGAGGAGCGAAAGAGGAAGAGAAGAGGAGCTCAGTGTATCCTAAGATGTCCCCCAGCAGTCTAGGCCTATAGCAGCATATCTAGGGGCTGGACCAGGGCAAACCTGAGCCAGCCCTAACTATAAGCCTGAAACAGCCCTAAGTATAAGCGCTATCAAAGAGGAAAGTCTTAAGTCTACTCTTAAATGAGGTGACTGTGTCTGCCCCCCGGACTGAAAGTGGAAGCTGATTCCACAGAAGAGGAGCACGATAACTGAAAGCTCTAGCCCCCAACCTACTTTTTAAGACTCTGGGAACCACAAGTAACCCTGCATTCAGTGAGCGTAACGCTCTGGTGGGGTAATATGGCACTATAAGCTCTTTAAGATATGAACATATAGAAGCATACCAGACCTGGTCCCAGAGCAGAAACATATAGAAGCATACCAGACCTGGTCCCAGAACAGAAACATATGCAAGAAGCATACCAGACCTGGTCCCAGAACAGAAACATATGCAAGAAGCATACCAGACCTGGTCCCAGAACAGAAACATATAGAAGCATACCAGACCTGGTCCCAGAACAGAAACATATTTGTGGTCGTCTAGTGTCTCTTTGTGGTCGTCTTGAGTCTCTTTGTGGTCGTCTAGTGTCTTTGTGGTCGTCTTGAGTCTCTTTGTTGTCATCTAGTGTCTTTGCGGTCGTCTTGAGTCTCTTTGTGGTCGTCTAGTGTCTCTTTGTGGTCGTCTTGAGTCTCTTTGTGGTCGTCTAGTGTCTCTTTGTGGTCGTCTAGTGTCTTTGTGGTCGTCTTGAGTCTCTTTGTGGTCGTCTAGTGTCTTTGTGGTCATCTTGAGTCTCTTTGTTGTCATCTAGTGTCTTTGTGGTCGTCTTGAGTCTCTTTGTGGTCGTCTAGTGTCTCTTTGTGGTCGTCTTGAGTCTCTTTGTGGTCATCTTGTGTCTCTTTGTGGTCGTCTTGAGTCTCTTTGTGGTCGTCTTGTGTCTCTTTGTGGTCGTCTTGAGTCTCTTTGTGGTCGTCTAGTGTCTCTTTGTGGTCGTCTTGAGTCTCTTTGTGGTCGTCTAGTGTCTCTTTGTGGTCGTCTTGAGTCTCTTTGTGGTCGTCTAGTGTCTCTTTGTGGTCGTCTAGTGTCTTTGTGGTCGTCTTGAGTCTCTTTGTGGTCGTCTAGTGTCTTTGTGGTCATCTTGAGTCTCTTTGTTGTCATCTAGTGTCTTTGTGGTCGTCTTGAGTCTCTTTGTGGTCGTCTAGTGTCTCTTTGTGGTCGTCTTGAGTCTCTTTGTGGTCGTCTTGAGTCTCTTTGTGGTCGTCTAGTGTCTTTGTGGTCGTCTAGTGTCTCTTTGTGGTCGTCTTGAGTCTCTTTGTGGTCGTCTAGTGTCTTTGTGGTCGTCTTGAGTCTCTTTGTGGTCATCTTGTGTCTCTTTGTGGTCGTCTTGAGTCTCTTTGTGGTCGTCTAGTGTCTCTTTGTGGTCGTCTTGAGTCTCTTTGTGGTCGTCTAGTGTCTTTGTGGTCGTCTTGAGTCTCTTTGTGGTCATCTTGTGTCTCTTTGTGGTCGTCTTGAGTCTCTTTGTGGTCATCTTGTGTCTCTTTGTGGTCGTCTTGAGTCTCTTTGTGGTCGTCTAGTGTCTTTGTGGTCGTCTTGAGTCTCTTTGTGGTCGTCTTGAGTCTCTTTGTGGTCGTCTAGTGTCTTTGTGGTCGTCTTGAGTCTCTTTGTGGTCGTCTAGTGTCTCTTTGTGGTCGTCTTGAGTCTCTTTGTGGTCGTCTAGTGTCTTTGTGGTCGTCTTGAGTCTCTTTGTGGTCGTCTTGAGTCTCTTTGTGGTCGTCTAGTGTCTTTGTGGTCGTCTTGAGTCTCTTTGTGGTCGTCTAGTGTCTTTGTGGTCGTCTTGAGTCTCTTTGTGGTCGTATTGTGTCTCTTTGTGGTCGTCTTGTGTCTTTATTGTCGTCTTGAGTCTCTTTGTGGTTGTCTATTGTCTCTTTGTGGTTCTGTAATTGTTTTGTTAGTTTTTTTTATTATAAAGAGACTCAAAATGTCAAATATTACAGAAACAGTGAACTAAATAATTTCACTTCCAGGGCTATTCAGTCGCTGTTTGAAGCTGATATTCCTCAATAAATGGTACATTTAAAATCTCAATAATATAACTGTATAATATAAAACGTCACTAGTTCAACTATCATAAACAGACTATTTCAACTATCATATAAATATGATCATATTATAAAAGGACAAGACACAGGATTAACACATGAAATAAACACAGAAGATCATTTTAGTTGTCAGTCTCAGACATTTCCTGATGAATAATTAATGCATCGTGATTAATAATTCAGTGGTGTGTGCTGTAATTAATGATTAATAATAAATGCAAAAACAAATCTGGAGCTTTTAGTGCAGAATCACAACTAGCAGGAGGAGCGAACGGCACAGATTTATTATTTATTGATTTATCCTTATGGCTCCACGCCCACAGAGGATCCTGGACTGTGATTGGCCGGATCGTCTCCATGAATCATCATTTGGACCATTTAGATCGACAATCTCGACTTTATAGAAACGTTTTGATTTGATATATTTTATGATACAAATTATGTTCTTAATGTTAACATCAAAGTAAAATAATTAAGCTAATATTGTATCTTGTGTGCACAAGAAAATAACTATTTGATCGATAATAATAACTTATCAATAAACTAAAAACAAGATAAAACCTTGTGAACAGGTTAAGAGAACCGTTCAGATCCTCAGATGTTGTTAAGTTATTGTAACCATGAAGATGATTGTAAACATGAAGATGATTGTCAACATGAATCTGTTTCCTCCGACAGAACAAAGTGGAAGCGTCAGTCCACTGTTGGCTTGGAGCTGCTGGCTGAAGCCGGCAGGATGTTCCTGCCCACACACTTCCTGTACCCTCATGCCCCGCCCACACCGGACCTCTACCTGTACTGAAACCCCGCCTCCCTCCACTCAGTCCCGTCCCTGCTGCCTCTAGTCCTGACCCACACCGGACCAATGACACAGTGGGAACAAACGTTTACTATGAAAGAGACTTTTATTGATCCTCTTCAGGAAGTCCATGAAACCGGCTAGAGGGACCGGTTCCTGGAACTAAACCTGGACCCTGGTCAGGGATTGATACTGAGTCCAGGTTCAGGTACTTTGAAGTACTGGTGGTCCAAGTGGTCCACTGGTTGGATGACCCGACAGGTTCAGATCATCCGGACCTGAAGACTTAATATCTATATCTAACCCAGAGGCGACTCGTTCAGTTTTTTACATTTTCAATAAATATGCAAATAAATGTTGATGTTTCAGCTCCGTTTTGTTGGTTCTGAATGTTTCTGATTAGACAAAGTCTGAAAGAACTGGAGTTTCAAATGACTCGAGTCCTTTTTATGGACTTGTTTTAGGCCTTTAAGGGTTTTCAGTGGAACATCTGGTACTAGTCCTGGTTCCATGGTACTACCAGTATACAGTGAGTTGTGGGAAACGTTCCTGCATTCACATGACTTCAGTGTTTTGCCTTCGAGAGAAATAGTATTTTATTTTCCAACAAAGAAAAATGACTCTTCATCAAATACATCAAACAGTAAAAAACACGTTTCTCATATTTAAATATCTGACAAACATCTTCATCACATTATTCTGAGGAACCAAACAAAGAATCTTCTTCATCAGCTCGTTTCTAAATGTTTCTCCTGGAAGTAAATAAAGTAATAAAGTAAATAAAGAGTTTAAAGTCAATAAAAACACATTTCCTGTTTGAAGAGTGAGGAAGCTCTCGACCAATCAGAGAGCAGCAACAGAGGATCTTACTGAAACTCTAAATGAGTTCAGACGTTGTTTCTTCAACGCGTTTCCACTCATTCTGACCAGCTGACGGGAAAAGGAGTCCGATTGGCTGCTCCGGTTCTGCTGAAATGTCCAGTCGGTGGCTCCTCCTCTTCCTCCCTCTACTCCTTCTCCTTCTCCTTCTCCTTCCTCCCCCTCCCCCTCCCCCTCACCCTACTCCTCCTCCTCCTCCTCCTCCCCTGACTGACAAAACACCTTCTTCTTCTTGTTCTTCTTCTTGGCGGCTGCTCCCTCCAACCCGCTGGAGAACTCAGAGTGCAGCTGCTGACGAGTGGAGAGCCTGAAGACGAGGAAGACTGAGTTAAAGCTACAACAACACGACAGCCTCAACACTGCAGCCTCAACACGACAGCCTCAACACTACAGCCTCAAAACTGCAGCCTCAACACTGCAGCCTCAACACTGCAGCCTCAACACTACAGCCTCAACACTGCAGCCTCAACACTGCAGCCTCAACACTGCAGCCTCAACACTACAGCCTCAACACTGCAGCCTCAACACTGCAGCCTCAACACTACAGCCTCAACACTACAGCCTCAACACTACAGCCTCAACACTACAGCCTCAACACTACAACACTACAGCCTCAACACTACAGCACTACAGCCTCAACACTACAGCCTCAACACTACAGCCTCAACACTACAGCCTCAACACTACAGCCTCAACACTACAACACTACAGCCTCAACACTGCAGCCTCAACACTACAGCCTCAACACTACAGCCTCAACACTACAGCCTCAACACTACAGCCTCAACACTGCAGCCTCAACACTGCAGCCTCAACACTACAGCCTCAACACTGCAGCCTCAACACTACAGCCTCAACACTACAGCCTCAACACTACAGCCTCAACACTACAGCACTACAGCCTCAACACTACAGCCTCAACACTACAGCACTACAGCCTCAACACTACAGCCTCAACACTACAGCCTCAACACTACAACACTACAGCCTCAACACTACAGCCTCAACACTGCAACACTACAACACGACAGCCTCAACACTACAACACGACAGCCTCAACACTACAACACTACAGCCTCAACACTACAGCCTCAACACTACAACACTACAGCCTCAACACTACAGCCTCAACACTACAGCCTCAACACTACAACACTACAGCCTCAACACTACAACACTACAGCCTCAACACTACAACACGACAGCCTCAACACTACAACACGACAGCCTCAACACTATAACACTACAACACTACAGCCTCAACACTACAGCCTCAACACTACAGCCTCAACACTACAACACGACAGCCTCAACACTACAACACGACAGCCTCAACACTACAACACTACAGCCTCAACACTACAACACGACAGCCTCAACACTACAACACTACAGCCTCAACACTACAGCCTCAACACTACAACACGACAGCCTCAACACTACAGCCTCAACACTACAACATCAACACTACAGCCTCAACACTACAACACTACAGCCTTAACACTGCAGCCTCAACACTACAACACTGCAGCCTCAACACTGCAGCCTCAACACTACAACACTACAGCCTCAACACTACAGCCTCAACACTACAGCCTCAACACTACAGCCTCAACACTACAGCCTCAACACTACAGCCTCAACACTACAACACTACAGCCTTAACACTGCAGCCTCAACACTACAGCCTCAACACTACAGCCTCAACACTACAGCCTCAACACTACAGCCCTACAGCCTTAACACTGCAGCCTCAACACTACAGCCTCAACACTACAGCCCTACAGCCTCAACACTACAGCCTCAACACTACAGCCCTACAGCCTCAACACTACAGCCTCAACACTACAGCCCTACAGCCTCAACACTACAGCCCTACAGCCTCAACACTACAACACTACAGCCTCAACACTACAGCCTCAACACTACAACACTACAACCTCAACACTACAGCCTCAACACTACAACACTACAGCCTCAACACTACAGCCTCAACACTACAACACTACAGCCTCAACACTACAACACTACAGCCTCAACACTACAGCCTCAACACTACAGCCTCAACACTACAACACTACAGCCTCAACACTACAGCCTCAACACTACAGCCTCAACACTACAACACTACAGCCTCAACACTACAGCCTCAACACTACAACACTACAGCCTCAACACTACAGCCTCAACACTACAACACTACAGCCTCAACACTACAGCCTCAACACTACAACACTACAGCCTCAACACTTCAACACTACAGCCTCAACACTACAACCTCAACACTAACTATTGTCCCTTTCAGTAAAGATGTGTCTCAATAACAGTGTTGAGAAATGATCACCAAGAACAGATTGAAGGAGAAATACACACAATATATTGAACCAATGTCATGACACCTGAATGCACCATTACACAACTGACCAACACTCAAAGGATTGTGGGATACTGAGGACACACACACACCTGTAATTATGTCTCTATTGACCACTGAGAGTGTGTGTTGTTGTTAACAGCTGCTCCTCACAGCAGGCTTGTCTGGACACGACACACACACACACACACACACACACACACACACACACACAGTCTCACCTCTTTGCCCCTGCAGCCTGACTGCTGGTCCCCTTGTTGTGGGTCTTGCCGTGGGTCCTGGCCGTGGGGCCCTTGAGGCCCTTGAGGCCCTGCGGAGCGTCTCTGAGGCCGAAGCTCTTGGCGGCGTGTCCCAGGTGGAGGGAGCGGATGTGGAAGATGTGTTTGAGGCGGGAGGGGTAGGCGGTGTACGCCCGCAGGAAGGACTGCAGCGCTGATGACATCACAGTGACACGTCAACACAGGAAGTGAGTCATAACCCCGAACAACCGACACGGAGGGTCACATACCTCTCTTGGCGTTCTGCACAGACTCAGCGTCCGAGTGGACAAAGTTCTCAAACTCCGTCTGGAGAACCGTCGCCCTCTCTCTGGTCTCCTGCTCCAGAGCTGCAGATGACGTCTGAGAGAGAGACAGAGAGAGAGAGAGAGAGAGAGAGAGAGAGAGAGAGAGAGAGAGAGAGAGAGAGAGAGAGAGAGAGAGAGAGAGAGAGACAGAGGCAGAGACAGAGAGAGAGAGAGACAGTCAGACAGACAGTCAGACAGACAGAGAGAGAGAGAGACAGAGAGACAGACAGACAGACAGACAGAGATACATCAATTGAAATAAAGGTTCAGATGACACAAACCTGCAGCCGTTTCCTGTTTCTACCGGCTGCATCAGTCACTGGTTTACTGAAGTCTTTGTTCTGGACCCACTCAGGGTTACAGTATTGTAGCAATTTAAATTAAGTTAAACAACCATGTGATAACTAAGGATACGTTTAAAAAAAAAAAAAAAACAGTTTGGGGCTTGGTGCTTATACGGTTAAGATTCCTGGACCCGTGCAGACTCTGTTCCCTTCTCACAGACTCCTGGAAACGACACCCGTCATCTGACCAGAAAACCTGGAAAAGCCTTACATTTACGTGGAACCACATATGAGGCCTCTGAGAACACAGTAGCTCTATGAAGGGTTCCAGGAGGCCTCTAGAGAACCCAGTAGCTCTATGAAGGGTTCCAGGAGGCCTCTGAGAACCCAGTAGCTCTATGAAGGGTTCCAGGAGGCCTCTGAGAACCCAGTAGCTCTATGAAGGGTTCCAGGAGGCCTCTAGAGAACCCGGTAGATCTCTGAAGGGTTCCAGGAGGCCTCTGAGAACCCGGTAGCTCTATGAAGGGTTCCAGGAGGCCTCTGAGAACCCGGTAGCTCTATGAAGGGTTCCAGGAGGCCTCTGAGAACCCGGTAGCTCTATGAAGGGTTCCAGGAGGCCTCTGAGAACCCGGTAGCTCTCTGAAGGGTTCCAGGAGGCCTCTGAGAACCCGGTAGCTCTCTGAAGGGTTCCAGGAGGCCTCTGAGAACCCAGTAGCTCTCTGAAGGGTTCCAGGAGGCCTCTGAGAACCCAGTAGCTCTATGAAGGGTTCCAGGAGGCCTCTGAGAACCCAGTAGCTCTATGAAGGGTTCCAGGAGGCCTCTGAGAACCCAGTAGCTCTCTGAAGGGTTCCAGGAGGCCTCTGAGAACCCAGTAGCTCTATGAAGGGTTCCAGGAGGCCTCTGAGAACCCAGTAGCTCTATGAAGGGTTCCGGGAGGCCTCTGAGAACCCAGTAGCTCTATGAAGGGTTCCAGGAGGCCTCTGAGAACCCAGTAGCTCTATGAAGGGTTCCAGGAGGCCTCTGAGAACCCGGTAGATCTCTGAAGGGTTCCAGGAGGCCTCTGAGAACCCAGTAGCTCTATGAAGGGTTCCAGGAGGCCTCTGAGAACCCAGTAGCTCTCTGAAGTAGGCCTCTGGCGCTCGCTCTGAGTGGACAAAGGACTCTTACCTTGCTGTGGTATTTGCCCCGCCCCTTGTAGGTGTCATCCATCATCAGACTGGACAGGATGCCCTGCAACTTCATCTCCGATAGGCTGAAACAAAAGACCCGCCCCCACCGTCAAAACCAGGAAGTGGACCGACAGAAATACTGGACCAGCACCATCAGTGGTAATCTCTACTGGACTGAGCGAGTACTACAACAGACCTGATGTTGTGAGTGGCCAGCTCGGGGATGAAGGCGGTCTCAGCAGGAGTGAGGAAGAGGAGGCTACTTCCTTTTCCTCCAATACGAGCCGTCCGACCGACTCGATGAACGTACTCTGCTGCAGTGGTCGGGGGCGTGTACTGTGAACACACACTGAGGTTCAGTAAGTAGTAAACCAAAAACCAAGATGGCGACGGCTAAAAACCAAGACGGCGATGGATAAGAAACCAAGATGGCGACGGATAAAAACCAAGATGGCGACGGATAAAAACCAAGATGGCGACAGATAAGAAACCAAGATGGCGACAGATAAGAAACCAAGATGGCGACATTGAAATGTTGGTGGAATAAGGGTCACAGATACCTGAATGATCCAGGTGACCTGAGCAAGGTCCAGACCTCTGGCTGCTACGTCCTGAAATACACACGATTCCTCTTCAGAACACGGATACATCCCATAATGGAGCATGTAGAGTGACGTGTAACCGCGGCGATGAACAAACACTGACCGTACACAGCAGAACTCCACACAGAGACACCGAAAACTGCTGGAAGACGTCCGAGCGCTCCTGGCGGGCAAAACAAACGCACCATGACTGCGGCTCAGACGCCAGCTGAGGAACGTGGGATATGGAGGTAATAATAATACTAATAATAATAATAATAATAGTCTTACCTCCTGCTTCATGTTGCCATGGAGACGCAGGAAGCTGAGCCGAGGCTTCTGATTGGACGAGGGCCCGGCGAGGACGGAGGTGAAGAGGCCGTGCAGGAACTCGACGCCCTCGCAGCTCGAGGTGAAGACGATGAGTTTGTTGTTCTGAGAAAACTGAACAACAACAACAAAAGTCTGGTTAACGGAACCTGAAAACCACCTGAGCCAGGTTTATTATTATGATGTAATATATACATTACATCCACACACACACATATATATATATATATATATATATATTTTTTTTTTTTTTTTTTACACACACACACACACACACACACACACACACACACACACACGCGTTACCTTGCACTTGTCCAGGATGAAGGCAGCCAGACAGACCAGTCGGAGCTTACTGGGAACCAGCACCACGTACTGCTTCAGAGCCTCGGGCAGAGCGAAGCTATCCGGTTGGCCGGCTGCGCCGAGGTCAGAGGTCACGGCGGAGCTGCTGGTGAGGTCACAGGAGGCGGGGCCAGACACGTGAATGTCCACTGGGTCGTTAAGACAAACGCCGGCTAGCCGAGTGACACCTGAACACATCACATGGTACACTTATTTAATAATGTTAGTATCTATACGATCTCATATTATATCATCTCATATTAAATAAACATTGTTTTATCTAAACATTATATATCACAGTGAACCAGTTCTAAGTCTAAAGAAACTTTTAATCGACACAATCTGACTAAATATTGACCAAAAGGAAAATAATAATAAATATGAAAAGGTATTTCTGTACCGTGGGTTAACGTCGCCGACAGCAGGACGTTCTGTCTGCTCGGACCAGCACCGGAGTTCAGACTGTTCAGTATGATGGTCAGATCCTTCTCAAAGCCTAGATCCAGGGTCCTGATACACACACACACACACACACACACACACACACACACACACACATATACATATACAATGACTCTAGAACAGTGACTAGCTCCTCCCCCATGATGACTCTAGAACAGTGACTAGCTCCTCCCCCATGATGACTCTAGAACAGTGACTAGCTCCTCCCCCATGATGACTCTAGAACAGTGACTAGCTCCTCCCCCATGATGACTCTAGAACAGTGACTAGCTCCTCCCCCATGATGACTCTAGAACAGTGACTAGCTCCTCCCCCATGATGACTCTAGAACAGTGACTAGCTCCTCCCCCATGATGACTCTAGAACAGTGACTAGCTCCTCCCCCATGATGACTCTAGAACAGTGACTAGCTCCTCCCCCATGATGACTCTAGAACAGTGACTAGCTCCTCCCCCATGATGACTCTAGGTCAGTGTTTAGCTCCTCCCCCATGATGACTCTAGAACAGTGACTAGCTCCTCCCCCATGATGACTCTAGAACAGTGACTAGCTCCTCCCCCATGATGACTCTAGAACAGTGACTAGCTCCTCCCCCATGATGACTCTAGAACAGTGACTAGCTCCTCCCCCATGATGACTCTAGAACAGTGACTAGCTCCTCCCCCATGATGACTCTAGAACAGTGACTAGCTCCTCCCCCATGATGACTCTAGAACAGTGACTAGCTCCTCCCCCATGATGACTCTAGAACAGTGACTAGCTCCTCCCCCATGATGACTCTAGAACAGTGACTAGCTCCTCCCCATGATGACTCTAGAACAGTGACTAGCTCCTCCCCCATGATGACTCTAGAACAGTGACTAGCTCCTCCCCCATGATGACTCTAGAACAGTGACTAGCTCCTCCCCCATGATGACTCTAGAACAGTGTTTAGCTCCTCCCCCATGATGACTCTAGAACAGTGACTAGCTCCTCCCCCATGATGACTCTAGAACAGTGTTTAGCTCCTCCCCCATGATGACTCTAGAACAGTGTTTAGCTCCTCCCCCATGATGACTCTAGAACAGTGACTAGCTCCTCCCCCATGATGACTCTAGAACAGTGTTTAGCTCCTCCCCCATGATGACTCTAGGTCAGTGACTAGCTCCTCCCCCATGATGACTCTAGGTCAGTGACTAGCTCCTCCCCCATGATGACTCTAGAACAGTGTTTAGCTCCTCCCCCATGATGACTCTAGGTCAGTGACTAGCTCCTCCCCCATGATGACTCTAGAACAGTGTTTAGCTCCTCCCCCATGATGACTCTAGGTCAGTGACTAGCTCCTCCCCCATGATGACTCTAGAACAGTGACTAGCTCCTCCCCCATGATGACTCTAGGTCAGTGACTAGCTCCTCCCCCATGATGACTCTAGAACAGTGTTTAGCTCCTCCCCCATGATGACTCTAGAACAGTGACTAGCTCCTCCCCCATGATGACTCTAGAACAGTGTTTAGCTCCTCCCCCATGATGACTCTAGAACAGTGTTTAGCTCCTCCCCCATGATGACTCTAGAACAGTGACTAGCTCCTCCCCCATGATGACTCTAGAACAGTGTTTAGCTCCTCCCCCATGATGACTCTAGGTCAGTGACTAGCTCCTCCCCCATGATGACTCTAGGTCAGTGACTAGCTCCTCCCCCATGATGACTCTAGAACAGTGTTTAGCTCCTCCCCCATGATGACTCTAGAACAGGTACCGGTCGGCCTCGTCCAGGACCAGCCAGCGCACGGCGCTGAAGGCGATGCTCAGCGTGTTCTTGATGTGGTCCACCAGGCGGCCCGGAGTCGAGACCAGGATGTTGATTCCTTTACGGAGCCTGAAGACAAACGACAGTTAGTTTGATCCAAAGACTCCTTTAACGCTAAAGGACGACTAGAGGACGACTAGAGGAGGTTACCTGGCCTTCTCTGACTTCCTCTTCTCTCCTCCCATCAGGACTCCAGGGACGATCCAGGTGAACGGCTGCAGAGACACAGACAGAGGTTTATTGAGGTCCAGGACCAGAGACCCCCTCAGAGATGGTTTAGAGACTTTAGGACAGGGGTCACTAACAGGCAGATAATACATGTTCATGGATCGCTTCCATTTCACTGCCGCAGCTTTTCTAGCCTTTACGGCTCTGGTTCAGCGGTCCAGGAAACACACCGACCAATCACACGCCTTGTAAATCACTCATGCGACGATACTCGACCAATCACATGTGTGTATTCCGTTAAGCCCCGCCCTTGATCGAGTGCCATATTCACTCACACGGAGTGAGACCCGATATATAAAAAGGAATGCGAGTCAGAAGTTATTTCACTTGGCGCTTCAAAAAAATGAAATGTGGACCGCGTATCTATATCTAAATTTAAAAAAAAATTAAAAGGCTTTCCATTTTAAATCCAGCCTTTATTTACTTGAAATAAAAGAAGATAATGTATTTACTATTAGAGCACGTATTATTCATAATTAATCCAGGTTGGGTAAGGTAAGGTCAGGTTGGGTTGGGTAAGGGTCAGGTTGGGTTGGGTAAGGTTGGGTAAGGTTAGGTTGGGTAAGGTTGGGTAAGGGTAAGGTTGGGTAAGGGTAAGGGTAAGGTTAGGTTGGGTAAGGGTAAGGTTGGGTAAGGTTGGGTTGGGTAAGGTTAGGTTGGGTAAGGTTGGGTAAGGGTAAGGTTAGGTTGGGTAAGGTTGGGTAAGGGTAAGGTTGGGTTGGGTAAGGGTAAGGTTAGGTTGGGTCAGGTTAGGTTGGTAAGGTTGGGTAAGGGTAAGGTTGGTTTGGGTTAGGTTGGGTAAGGTTAGGTTGGGTAAGGTCAGGTTGGGTTGGGTTGGGTAAGGTTAGGTTGGGTAAGGTCAGGTCGGGTTGGGTTGGGTTAGGTTGGGTAAGGTTAGGTTGGGTTGGGTAAGGTCAGGTTGGGTAAGGGTCAGGTTAGGTTGGGTCAGGTTGGGTTGGGTAAGGTTGGGTAAGGTCAGGTTGGGTTGGGTTAGGTTGGGTCAGGTTGGGTTGGGTAAGGTTGGGTTGGGTAAGGTTGGGTTAGGTCAGGTTGGGTAAGGGTCAGGTTGGGTAAGGGTCAGGTTGGGTAAGGTTGGGTAAGGTCAGGTTGGGTTGGGTTAGGTTGGGTTGGGTAAGGTCAGGTTAGGTTGGGTCAGGTTGGGTTGGGTAAGGTTGGGTAAGGTCAGGTTGGGTAAGGTCAGGTTGGGTTGGGTAAGGTCAGGTTGGGTAAGGGTCAGGTTAGGTTGGGTCAGGTTGGGTTGGGTAAGGTTGGGTAAGGTTGGGTAAGGTTGGGTAAGGGTAAGGGTAAGGTTGGGTAAGGGTAAGGTTAGGTTGGGTAAGGGTAAGGTTGGGTAAGGTTGGGTTGGGTAAGGGTAAGGTTAGGTTGGGTAAGGTTGGGTAAGGGTAAGGTTAGGTTGGGTAAGGGTAAGGTTGGGTAAGGTTGGGTTGGGTAAGGGTAAGGTTAGGTTGGGTCAGGTTAGGTTGGTAAGGTTGGGTAAGGGTAAGGTTGGGTTGGGTTGGGTAAGGTTAGGTTGGGTAAGGTCAGGTTGGGTTGGGTTGGGTTAGGTTGGGTTGGGTAAGGTTAGGTTGGGTAAGGTCAGGTTGGGTAAGGGTCGGGTTAGGTTGGGTTAGGTTGGGTAAGGTTAGGTTGGGTAAGGTCAGGTTGGGTTAGGTTGGGTAAGGTCAGGTTGGGTTAGGTTGGGTTGGGTTAGGTTGGGTTGGGTAAGGTTAGGTTGGGTAAGGTCAGGTTGGGTAAGGGTCAGGTTAGGTTGGGTTGGGTTAGGTTGGGTAAGGTTAGGTTGGGTAAGGTCAGGTTGGGTTGGGTTAGGTTGGGTTGGGTTAGGTTGGGTTGGGTAAGGTTAGGTTGGGTAAGGTCAGGTTGGGTAAGGGTCAGGTTGGGTTGGGTTGGGTTGGGTTAGGTTGGGTAAGGTTAGGTTGGGTTGGGTAAGGTCAGGTTGGGTAAGGGTCAGGTTAGGTTGGGTCAGGTTGGGTTGGGTAAGGTTGGGTAAGGTCAGGTTGGGTAAGGTAAGGTCAGGTTGGGTAAGGGTCAGGTTAGGTTGGGTAAGGGTCAGGTTGGGTTGGGTAAGGTTGGGTAAGGTCAGGTTAGGTTGGGTAAGGGTAAGGTTGGGTTAGGTTGGTTAACCCTTTAATCCGCTTTTGGGCTTCAAGCGGTGCGAATACTAACGTATCACGTTACCATGACAACGTGTAAATACATCTCGTCCTTTTTGTGTTCATCCTTACCATGCTATACTAGCTATGAATTTTGGGTAATTCGCTCAGGCTCAAACCCTGGAACGGTCAGAACTAAACCCTCACAGACTGAGAGATCGTGCCCATTATTGACGAGCAGGAAGTGGGTCAACTTTCAAAATAAAAGCCCTTTAAAGACTCTTAAAGGGAACTTTAAACAAATACTAAATAAATAAATACATACCTTCAGGAGCTTCTGGAAGATCTGGAACGTCTGCTGGGCCAGCTGAGGGACAGACAGGCAGAGGGACAGACAGATCAGGATGTGGTTAGCGTAATTTAGCTTAGCGGGGACATGAAGTCCAAAACACTAAGGGACACTGTCCCTTAACCGGGTTAGAGGACACTGTCCCTTAACCGGGTTAGAGGACACTGTCCCTCTAATGGGTTAGAGGACACTGTCCCTTAACCGGGTTAGAGGACACTGTCCCTCTAATGGGTTAGAGGACACTGTCCCTTAACCGGGTTAGAGGACACTGTCCCTTAACCGGGTTAGAGGACACTGTCCCTCTAATGGGTGAGAGGACACTGTCCCTTAACCGGGTTAGAGGACACTGTCCCTCTAATGGGTGAGAGGACACTGTCCCTCTAATGGGTTAGAGGACACTGTCCCTCTAATGGGTTAGAGGACACTGTCCCTCTAATGGGTGAGAGGACACTGTCCCTCTAATGGGTGAGAGGACACTGTCCCTCTAATGGGTGAGAGGACACTGTCCCTTAACCGGGTTAGAGGACACTGTCCCTCTAATGGGTTAGAGGACACTGTCCCTTAACCGGGTTAGAGGACACTGTCCCTCTAATGGGTTAGAGGACACTGTCCCTTAACCGGGTTAGAGGACACTGTCCCTTAACCGGGTTAGAGGACACTGTCCCTTAACCGGGTTAGAGGACACTGTCCCTCTCATGGGTGAGAGGACACTGTCCCTCTCATGGGTTAGAGGACACTGTCCCTCTAATGGGTTAGAGGACACTGTCCCTCTAATGGGTGAGAGGACACTGTCCCTTAACCGGGTTAGAGGACACTGTCCCTCTAATGGGTTAGAGGACACTGTCCCTTAACCGGGTTAGAGGACACTGTCCCTCTAATGGGTTAGAGGACACTGTCCCTTAACCGGGTTAGAGGACACTGTCCCTTAACCGGGTTAGAGGACACTGTCCCTTAACCGGGTTAGAGGACACTGTCCCTCTAATGGGTTAGAGGACACTGTCCCTTAACCGGGTTAGAGGACACTGTCCCTCTAATGGGTTAGAGGACACTGTCCCTTAACCGGGTTAGAGGACACTGTCCCTTAACCGGGTTAGAGGACACTGTCCCTTAACCGGGTTAGAGGACACTGTCCCTTAACCGGGTTAGAGGACACTGTCCCTTAACCGGGTGAGAGGACACTGTCCCTCTAATGGGTGAGAGGACACTGTCCCTCTAATGGGTGAGAGGACACTGTCCCTCTCATGGGTGAGAGGACACTGTCCCTCTCATGGGTGAGAGGACACTGTCCCTCTCATGGGTGAGAGGACACTGTCCCTCTAATGGGTGAGACCAGGTGTGTTCAGACCTCTCTGGTGGGGACGATGACGACGGCCAGAGGACCATCAGACCTGCTGACCTTCTGCTGGAGCGCCTGCAGACTCTGGACCACAGGGACGGCGTAGGCCAGGGTCTTACCTGCAGGGACAGGGGACAGGTGGGGGGGGGTAGTAGTAGTACCACAGTACTGTATCACAGTACTGGTAGTACCACAGTACTGTATCACAGTACTGGTAGTATCACAGTACTGTATCACAGTACTGGTAGTATCACAGTACTGGTATCTCACCTGAACCCGTCTGAGAACGAACCACAGCATCTCGTCCCGACAGAAGAACTGGAATAGTCTTTTTCTGAACACTGAGAGACACACACACACACACACACACACACACACACGTTACTACGATGACCTTTGGCGCCCCCTCTGGACTAAAGTGGTCGTGTCTCTCAGCAACAGGGAGAGACTGTGCGCTGACCTGGTTACCGTGGAAACATTCAGGACTTTGTTCAGTGTCGCCACCTGGTGGACAGAAACAGACCACAGAACAGTCAGAACGAGAGTAGATCACACGAATACATGATGAGGATAAACAACAACAACCACAACAAACACTATAACAACCACAACAACAACCACCATCACAACCACCATCACAACAACAACCATCGCAACAACAACCATCACAACCACCATCACAACAACAACCACAACCACCACCACAACAACCATCACCATCACAACCACCATCACAACCACCATCACAACCACCATCACAACCACCACCACAACAACCACAACAACAACCACCATCACAACCACCATCACAACCACCATCACAACAACCACCACCACAACCATCATAACCACCACAACAACAACCACAACAAACACTATAACAACCACAACAACAACCACCATCACAACCACCATCACAACCACCATCACAACCACCACCACAACAACCACAACAACAACCACCATCACAACCACCATCACAACCACCACCACCACAACCATCATAACCACCACAACAACAACCACAACAAACACTACAACAACCACCACAACAACAACCATCACAACCACCACCATCACAACAACAACCACAACCACCACCACAACAACCATCACCATCACAACAACCATCACAACCACCATCACAACAACAACCACCACCACAACCATCATAACCACCACAACAACAACCACAACAAACACTATAACAACCACCACCACAACAACCATCACAACCACCATCACAACAACAACCACCACCACAACCATCATAACCACCACAACAACAACCACAACAAACACTATAACAACCACCACCACAACAACCATCACAACCACCATCACAACAACAACCACCACCACAACCATCACCACCATCACAACAACAACCACCACCACAACCATCATAACCACCACAACAACAACCACAACAAACACTATAACAACCACCACAACAACCACCATCACAACAACAACCACCACCACAACCATCATAACCACCACAACAACAACCACAACAAACACTATAACAACCACCATCACAACCACCATCACAACAACCATCACAACAACAACCACCACCACAACCATCACCACCATCACAACAACAACCACAACAACAACCATCATAACCACCACAACAACAACCACAACAAACACTATAACAACCACCACCACAACAACCATAACAACCACCATCACAACAACAACCACCACCACAACCATCATAACCACCACAACAACAACCACAACAAACACTACAACAACCACCATCACAACAACAACCACCACCACAACCATCATAACAACCACAACAAACACTATAACAACCACCACAACAACAACAACAACCACCACCATCACAACAACAACCACCACCACCACAACAACAACCACAACAACCATCACAACAACCACCACCACAACAACAACAACCATCACAACCACCACAAATAAAACACCTGGTGCATTTGTGTGTTACCAGGTGTGTGTGTGTGATACCAGGTGTGTGTGTGTGTGTGTGTGATACCAGGTGTGTGTGTGTGTGTGTTACCAGGTGTGTGTGTGTGTGTTACCAGGTGTGTGTGTGTGTGTTACCAGGTGTGTGTGTGTGTTACCAGGTGTGTGTGTTACCAGGTGTGTGTGTGTGTGTGTGTGTGTGTGTTACCAGGTGTGTGTGTGTGTTACCAGGTGTGTGTGTGTGTGTGTGTGTGTGTGTGTGTGTGTGTGTGTTACCAGGTGTGGATGAAGGTCCAGATCTGAGAACGAGTCACTGGTGAAGATCTTCTCCTTTAACTGGGAGACAACTGGCCTGAGAGAGGAAACGAGGTGAAAGACGATCAATAATCAAGATGGTGATGTCAGCCGGCTGTGGACCAATCAGAGAGGAGCGGTGACCTGAGCATCTCTGGGATCTCTGGGTTGTATTTGAACAGGGAGGAAGTCTTGATGCTCCTCGTCTCCTTCACTGCGTCCTTCCTCCTCTTCTTCTTCTGTGGTGCCCTCTGGTCCGCCTGTGAACATCATCATCATCATCATCATCATCCCTTCTTTCCGGCAGACAGGAAGTTCAAAACATTTCTTCTTCTCTGATGTAAATGAACGGCTGGTGCAACAGGTGAGTTTACCTGAGAGTCTTCCTCCTCCTCCTCCTCCTCCTCCTCCTCCTCTGCTGTGTCCTCCAGCCGCCTCTGATTGGACGAGCTGCTCTTCTTCTCCTCCTCCGAGGAGTCGATCCTCCTCTTCTCCGCCTTCTGTTTCTTCTGGAGGACCAACAGAAACTGACTGATCAGGTTATTGATTACTCACTGATGATCAGGTTATTGATTACTCACTGATGATCAGGTTATTGATTACTCACTGATGATCAGGTTATTGATTACTCACTGATGATCAGGTTATTGATTACTCACTGATGATCAGGTTATTGATTACTTACTAATGATCAGGTTATTGATTACTAACTGATGATCAGGTTATTGATTACTCACTGATGATCAGGTTATTGATTACTCACTGATGATCAGGTTATTGATTACTCACTGATGATCAGGTTATTGATTACTCACTAATGATCAGGTTATTGATTACTAACTGATGATCAGGTTATTGATTACTCACTGATGATCAGGCTATTGATTACTAACTGATGATCAGGTTATTGATTACTCACTGATGATCAGGTTATTGATTACTTACTGATGATCAGGTTATTGATTACTCACTGATGATCAGGTTATTGATTACTCACTGATGATCAGGTTATTGATTACTAACTGATGATCAGGTTATTGATTACTTACTGATGATCAGGTTATTGATTACTTACTAATGATCAGGTTATTTATTACTAACTGATGATCAGGTTATTGATTACTTACTGATGATCAGGTTATTGATTACTTACTGATGATCAGGTTATTGATTACTAACTGATGATCAGGTTATTGATTACTTACTAATGATCAGGTTATTTATTACTTACTAATGATCAGGTTATTGATTACTTACTGATGATCAGGTTATTGATTACTCACTAATGATCAGGTTATTGATTACTAACTGATGATCAGGTTATTGATTACTTACTGATGATCAGGTTATTGATTACTAACTGATGATCAGGTTATTGATTACTCACTAATGATCAGGTTATTGATTACTTACTAGGGCCCATCTCTGCTGAGCAGTCGGAGGCTTCCTCCGGGAGGAAGAGGAGGAGGAAGAAGAGCTGCAGATGTTCAGACACAGCTGGTCGTCTGCTGATGACATCATCACCTGCTCACAGACAGGTGGGAGAGTTTTAATGGTTGAGTTCAAACAGCTGATCGTCACTGAGCCTTCAGGTTTTTCATTAGCAGCAACATGATGGAAGACAAACAACAACACTACATCCGTAAACACATGACGTCACGGCCGGCACTGAAGCGCCAGAGTGAAGAAGTCCTCTCTCCATGCTCGTGGAGCCGGAAGGAGCTAACGGGAAACAGACCACTAGTCCACCGTGGTCACGTGGGCAGGTCCAGGTGGTGTAACCTCTGGCTCGCGGCCTGACGGGGGGACGCGTTAAATGACCCGAACCCGGAGGGAGCCGGTGACGCGGCTGCTGCTGCAGCACGTGTAGCATCGTTAGCACAGCACAGAACCACGTGTGTGTGTGTGTGTGTGTGTGGTGGGGGGTAAATGAGTGTGCGCGTGCGTGCGCGTACGTGTGTTTGTAGCAGAAGAACCGCAGAAACAGAAACAGAGAAATACAACATGAACTCACGTGGAACTCTGAGAGGAAAGCAGCACGCGTGTGAATCTCTTCCTGGTTAGTCGCGGAAGCCCCGCCTCCTTCACAGCTGATTTTGTGGACATGCGCAGTAGTTTCACGTCTTATTTTGAAAGGGTGACCGGAAATAATAACAATGCAAAAGTTAGTTATATTGATGAAATATAGTTTATTAATTATTCTGTAGAGGAATAAAGCTCAAATAAATAAATAAAGTTAGAAATCAAAACCTCAGCTATTTAATTATTGGGCAGGAATGTTGAGAAGGAATAATAAACCCGGGGGACCGGGTCTGGTCCTGGTCTCCTGCGGTCTGGGGGGACCGGGTCTGGTCCTGGTCTCCTGCGGTCTGGGGGGACCGGGTCTGGTCCTGGTCTCCTGCGGTCTGGGGGGACCGGGTCTGGCCTTGGTCTCCTGCGGTCTGGGGGGACCGGGTCTGGCCTTGGTCTCCTGCGGTCTGGGGGGACCGGGTCTGGTCCCGGTCTCCTGCGGTCTGGGGGGACCGGGTCTGGCCTTGGTCTCCTGCGGTCTGGGGGGACCGGGTCTGGTCCCGGTCTCCTGCGGTCTGGGGGGACCGGGTCTGGTCCTGGTCTCCTGCGGTCTGGGGGGACCGGGTCTGGTCTTGGTCTCCTGCGGTCTGGGGGGACCGGGTCTGGTCCTGGTCTCCTGCGGTCTGGGGGGACCGGGTCTGGTCTTGGTCTCCTGCGGTCTGGGGGGACCGGGTCTGGTCTTGGTCTCCTGCGGTCTGGGGGGACCGGGTCTGGTCCTGGTCTCCTGCGGTCTGGGGGGACCGGGTCTGGTCCTGGTCTCCTGCGGTCTGGGGGGACCGGGTCTGGTCTTGGTCTCCTGCGGTCTGGGGGGACCGGGTCTGGCCTTGGTCTCCTGCGGTCTGGGGGGACCGGGTCTGGTCCCGGTCTCCTGCGGTCTGGGGGGACCGGGTCTGGTCTTGGTCTCCTGCGGTCTGGGGGGACCGGGTCTGGCCTTGGTCTCCTGCGGTCTGGGGGGACCGGGTCTGGTCCTGGTCTCCTGCGGTCTGGGGGGACCGGGTCTGGTCTTGGTCTCCTGCGGTCTGGGGGGACCGGGTCTGGTCCTGGTCTCCTGCGGTCTGGGGGGACCGGGTCTGGTCCTGGTCTCCTGCGGTCTGGGGGGACCGGGTCTGGTCCCGGTCTCCTGCGGTCTGGGGGGACCGGGTCTGGTCCTGGTCTCCTGCGGTTTGGGGGGACCGGGTCTGGTCCCGGTCTCCTGCGGTCTGGGGGGACCGGGTCTGGTCCTGGTCTCCTGCGGTCTGGGGGGACCGGGTCTGGTCCTGGTCTCCTGCGGTCTGGGGGGACCGGGTCTGGTCCTGGTCTCCTGCGGTCTGGGGGGACCGGGTCTGGTCCTGGTCTCCTGCGGTCTGGGGGGACCGGGTCTGGTCCTGGTCTCCTGCGGTCTGGCCGTCTCTGCAGGAGACCAGGACAAACTGTCGTCCTCTCATCAGCAGCCGTCACGTCTCTTCCTGCTCCGCTTCCTGTTGTCGACAGACTTAAAAATAGAGCTGTCAATCAGGCGGCGGCCCGGGACCGCTGGGACTCGAACCGCCGCTCGGGAGGATTAATTATAGTCGTTTACCAAAACGCTCACTTTGAACCGTCAGCTGATGGAGACGAGGAGGAAAGCAGCTTTCAATCAAACCAGCAAGTAAACGAGATATTTTAACATGAAGGCCTGAAGTAAACGTCCTAAACGTGTTACTGCCTTCAGGTGAGAGACAGACAGGTGAGAGACAGACAGGTGAGAGACAGACAGGTGAGAGAGAGAGACAGGTGAGAGAGAGACAGGTGAGAGACAGACAGGTGAGAGAGACAGGTGAGAGAGACAGACAGGTGAGAGAGACAGGTGAGAGACAAACAGGTGAGAGACAGACAGGTGAGAGACAGACAGGTGAGAGAGACAGACAGGTGAGAGAGACAGACAGGTGAGAGAGACAGGTGAGAGAGACAGACAGGTGAGAGAGACAGGTGAGAGAGACAGACAGGTGAGAGAGACAGACAGGTGAGAGAGACAGACAGGTGAGAGAGACAGACAGGTGAGAGAGACAGGTGAGAGAGACAGACAGGTGAGAGAGACAGGTGAGAGAGACAGGTGAGAGAGACAGACAGGTGAGAGAGACAGACAGGTGAGAGAGACAGGTGAGAGAGACAGGTGAGAGAGACAGACAGGTGAGAGAGACAGACAGGTGAGAGACAGACAGGTGAGACACAGACAGGTGAGAGAGACAGACAGGTGAGAGAGACAGACAGGTGAGAGACAGACAGGTGAGAGAGACAGACAGGTGAGACACAGACAGGTGAGAGACAGACAGGTGTGAGACAGACAGGTGAGACACAGACAGGTGTGAGACAGACAGGTGAGACACAGACAGGTGAGAGACAGACAGGTGAGACACAGACAGGTGAGACACAGACAGGTGAGACACAGACAGGTGAGACAGACAGGTGAGACACAGACAGGTGTGAGACAGACAGGTGTGAGACAGACAGGTGAGACACAGACAGGTGAGACACAGACAGGTGTGAGACAGACAGGTGAGAGAGACAGACAGGTGAGACACAGACAGGTGTGAGACAGTCAGGTGAGAGAGACAGACAGGTGAGACACAGACAGGTGAGAGACAGACAGGTGAGACACAGACAGGTGAGAGACAGACAGGTGAGACACAGACAGGTGAGACACAGACAGGTGTGAGACAGACAGGTGAGACACAGACAGGTGTGAGACAGTCAGGTGAGAGAGACAGACAGGTGAGAGAGACAGGTGAGAGAGAGACAGGTGAGAGACAGACAGGTGAGAGAGACAGGTGAGAGAGACAGACAGGTGAGAGACAGACAGGTGAGAGAGACAGGTGAGAGAGACAGACAGGTGAGAGACAGACAGGTGAGAGAGACAGGTGAGAGAGACAGGTGAGAGACAGACAGGTGAGAGAGACAGGTGAGAGAGAGACAGGTGAGAGACAGACAGGTGAGAGAGACAGGTGAGAGAGACAGACAGGTGAGAGACAGACAGGTGAGAGAGACAGGTGAGAGAGAGACAGGTGAGAGACAGACAGGTGAGAGACAGACAGGTGAGAGAGAGACAGGTGAGAGACAGACAGGTGAGAGAGAGACAGGTGAGAGACAGACAGGTGAGAGACAGACAGGTGAGAGAGACAGGTGAGAGACA
>JBAMJR010000228.1:15000-17500 GCA_038501785.1 Myoxocephalus aenaeus | reverse complement strand
CTGGAAACTTGTTAAATGGCATTAAATACGGATATGTAAATATAAATCAACAAGTATTTTGTGAATCATTTTGCTGAGAAGCACTGGTTTGTACGTTATCCAATACATATAATAAAGATTAAATAGTTATGAAATAATGAACGGGAGGAAGAAGTGATTATATTAAAAGCTGAGCGAAAACTCATCTTGTGATTGTTGACCAGCTGTGAATTTATGTGAGAATCTGACCGGAGGTCAAGCGGGGCTGTGTTGTGTGGAAAAGTTTACGGGTACATGCACTTCTTGCCTGATAAAAAAATAAGATAAAAAGAGCAGAGACGAGGAGAGCCTAGTCTGAGATTAATCCCGCTCCCGTTATCATTTTCTTTGTCTTTGGTCTGGAATAAAATAACTATAAGTAAAGCAAAGTTATATTCGGGGAAAAAGCAATTGATGAAATTATTGACCATAAATGGGGAATTGAATGGGCATTGGGCAAGTTAATACTAAAATAAGATTGAAGTGTCGGAATTATTTTTAAGATGTGCCAGGTTCGTGTGCTGCTGTGAATTGAGAATTCCAGAAGCAAGATAAGTCATTTGAGTGACTTAGAACACAACAAATAGTAGTTTTGTGTGCTGCAGTGAATAGATAATTCAGTGGATTTACGACACACTCACATACTTATGATTGACATATCCCTTTTAATCTGAGACTCCAGGTAAATAAGGATAAAGTGAGTCTTTATAAAAAAATAAGAGAAAACTACTCACAAGAATAAGAGTATGGGTAAAAGTCAGAGCAAGCCTGTGCAGCTTTTCCAGCCTGGGAGTGTGCATGTTTACAAAGTCTTATCTCCAGTGATACAACATATGTGGGAGAAGGACAGACAAACTGTGGACCAATTGAGTGAATGGGTGAAAATGGGATTCCCGGAGAAGGGCAGTTTCAGCCTGGAGAAGTTGGAGCAACTCCGAGCGTGTTTGGATCAGAGAGAGAAAGACGAAGCGGTAGAACATGAGAGGAAGTCTAAGAAAGAAAAAAAGAGCTTTGAACCGTTTAAAGCGGACTGGAAGGCGTATAGTATGTGGAGAGAGGAAGCAGAAAGTAGGGAGAGAAAAAGATTAAGGAATGAGTGTGATGATAGTATAAACACAATAGGGATGGATGAAAGAAAGGGAAAAGAAGGCACTGCTAAACTGTATCATTCTTTGTCCGAGGTGCATGGTCACGTGGATCCTGATCTGGACTCCGTGACGCCGTCCTACGCTCCTCGAAGCCGTCCATCCAACCACCAGCCGGGGGAGGTGGAAAAAAACAAGTCTCTTCATCGCAAACTCAAGGTTGCCCAGCTGACAATGTATTGGGACATGGCATCCGATGGAGAAGCTGATAGAGAACAAGGCAACCCAAAACATGGACAGAGAGAGGGCAGGCGTGAGGACAGAGGCGGCCAGAGAGAAAACAAGGCCCAGAGAGGAAGACAGAGGGGAAGAGACTTTGACTCACGAACCAGAGATTTTTTGTGCTACATGTGCGGCAGAACCGGTCATTGGAGAAGGGACTGCCCGCTGGCCTCATGGACTAAAGACAACGCTGGTGGGAGGATCCGGCTGAGAGGAGTGGGGCGACGGGGCGGACCCTAGAGAAGGACCATGTGACGGACACCTCAGCACAGAAGGTGAGCAAATTCTGATTTGGATTATGACAAACATGTGCATACGATACACACATTAGAAATTAGGCAAACCCCCTATACACCCACATATAGGATAGATTTGAATACGAATTAAGGTTTTAGAAAATGACCATGATAGATAATAATGTTGGACCAAGAATACTGCCGCTGTTTCTGTGTCTCTGTCTTCCAGACAATCTGAGTTGTTGGAGGGGAGTTCCTGCATGTTTCCTTGGTATGAGGCCCAGGAATGGAGTTCCTGCATGTTTCCTTGGTATGAGGCCTAGGGATGGAGTGAAAGGACATGACTGGCTGGCTGCACACACTGACTCTGTTTTCTGACATCAGGCCTACAGAGGAGGATGTGACGTATTTCCAGGGATTGGCGACCCCAGTGTTAGGGGATGGGCCTCTTCTGGTGCGGTTTTAATAATGATGAATGGAAGGACCTGACAATTGCGAAGTAAATTGTAAATTGCTAAATTACGGAGGTAACTTAGCAAAAGGGGGAATATGTATATGTAGGGCATTGTAAGAATAGGTATATGTAGGTTATTATAGAGATAGATCCACATTTTGTATAGTTCTTTTAGTAAACGGCACTCAAAAAAAGACAGCAAAAAGTGCAGTGATAAGAGAGAGATTAAATCTAAATACGTGAGTAACTTATTTTTGTTTAACTGGTCATTAAGATTTAGCAAATAAATATCAAATATCAAAGCAAATAAAAGCAACATTTAGATACTGATAATAAAAACGTTTTAGAACATTTTATAACTCTTTATAGGATTTCAAATTTTGAGGGGAAATTAAACAAGATGAATATCAAAGTATTGAAATTAG
>JBAMJR010000228.1:0-7500 GCA_038501785.1 Myoxocephalus aenaeus | reverse complement strand
GTCCTACAGAGGAAACTCATCTCCTTACTCTATCTCTAAGAGTCCTACAGAGGAAACTCATCTCCTTACTCTATCTCTAAGAGTCCTACAGAGGAAACTCATCTCCTTACTCTATCTCTAAGAGTCCTACAGAGGAAACTCATCTCCTTACTCTATCTCTAAGAGCCCTACAGAGGAAACTCATCTCCTTACTCTATCTCTAAGAGCCCTACAGAGGAAACTCATCTCCTTACTCTATCTCTAAGAGTCCTCCAGAGGAAACTCATCTCCTTACTCTATCTCTAAGAGTCCTACAGAGGAAACTCATCTCCTTACTCTATCTCTAAGAGTCCTACAGAGGAAACTCATCTCCTTACTCTATCTCTAAGAGTCCTCCAGAGGAAACTCATCTCCTTACTCTATCTCTAAGAGTCCTACAGAGGAAACTCATCTCCTTACTCTATCTCTAAGAGTCCTACAGAGGAAACTCATCTCCTTACTCTATCTCTAAGAGTCCTACAGAGGAAACTCATCTCCTTACTCTATCTCTAAGAGTCCTCCAGAGGAAACTCATCTCCTTACTCTATCTCTAAGAGTCCTCCAGAGGAAACTCATCTCCTTACTCTATCTCTAAGAGTCCTAGAGAGGAAACTCATCTCCTTACTCTATCTCTAAGAGTCCTCCAGAGGAAACTCATCTCCTTACTCTATCTCTAAGAGTCCTACAGAGGAAACTCATCTCCTTACTCTATCTCTAAGAGTCCTACAGAGGAAACTCGTCTCCTTACTCTATCTCTAAGAGTCCTACAGAGGAAACTCATCTCCTTACTCTATCTCTAAGAGTCCTTCAGAGGAAACTCATCTCCTTACTCTATCTCTAAGAGTCCTAAGGAGGAAACTCATCTCCTTACTCTATCTCTAAGAGTCCTACAGAGGAAACTCATCTCCTTACTCTATCTCTAAGAGTCCTACAGAGGAAACTCATCTCCTTACTCTATCTCTAAGAGTCCTACAGAGGAAACTCATCTCCTTACTCTATCTCTAAGAGTCCTAAGGAGGAAACTCATCTCCTTACTCTATCTCTAAGAGTCCTAAGGAGGAAACTCATCTCCTTACTCTATCTCTAAGAGTCCTACAGAGGAAACTCATCTCCTTACTCTATCTCTAAGAGTCCTAGAGAGGAAACTCATCTCCTTACTCTATCTCTAAGAGTCCTCCAGAGGAAACTCATCTCCTTACTCTATCTCTAAGAGTCCTACAGAGGAAACTCATCTCCTTACTCTATCTCTAAGAGTCCTCCAGAGGAAACTCATCTCCTTACTCTATCTCTAAGAGTCCTAGAGAGGAAACTCATCTCCTTACTCTATCTCTAAGAGTCCTCCAGAGGAAACTCATCTCCTTACTCTATCTCTAAGAGTCCTACAGAGGAAACTCATCTCCTTACTCTATCTCTAAGAGTCCTACAGAGGAAACTCGTCTCCTTACTCTATCTCTAAGAGTCCTCCAGAGGAAACTCATCTCCTTACTCTATCTCTAAGAGTCCTACAGAGGAAACTCATCTCCTTACTCTATCTCTAAGAGTCCTACAGAGGAAACTCATCTCCTTACTCTATCTCTAAGAGTCCTACAGAGGAAACTCATCTCCTTACTCTATCTCTAAGAGTCCTACAGAGGAAACTCATCTCCTTACTCTATCTCTAAGAGTCCTACAGAGGAAGCTCATCTCCTTACTCTATCTCTAAGAGTCCTACAGAGGAAACTCATCTCCTTACTCTATCTCTAAGAGTCCTACAGAGGAAACTCATCTCCTTACTCTATCTCTAAGAGTCCTACAGAGGAAACTCATCTCCTTACTCTATCTCTAAGAGTCCTACAGAGGAAACTCATCTCCTTACTCTATCTCTAAGAGTCCTACAGAGGAAACTCATCTCCTTACTCTATCTCTAAGAGTCCTACAGAGGAAACTCATCTCCTTACTCTATCTCTAAGAGCCCTACAGAGGAAACTCATCTCCTTACTCTATCTCTAAGAGCCCTACAGAGGAAACTCATCTCCTTACTCTATCTCTAAGAGTCCTACAGAGGAAACTCATCTCCTTACTCTATCTCTAAGAGTCCTACAGAGGAAACTCGTCTCCTTACTCTATCTCTAAGAGTCCTACAGAGGAAACTCATCTCCTTACTCTATCTCTAAGAGTCCTTCAGAGGAAACTCATCTCCTTACTCTATCTCTAAGAGTCCTAAGGAGGAAACTCATCTCCTTACTCTATCTCTAAGAGTCCTACAGAGGAAACTCATCTCCTTACTCTATCTCTAAGAGTCCTACAGAGGAAACTCATCTCCTTACTCTATCTCTAAGAGTCCTACAGAGGAAACTCATCTCCTTACTCTATCTCTAAGAGTCCTAAGGAGGAAACTCATCTCCTTACTCTATCTCTAAGAGTCCTAAGGAGGAAACTCATCTCCTTACTCTATCTCTAAGAGTCCTACAGAGGAAACTCATCTCCTTACTCTATCTCTAAGAGTCCTAGAGAGGAAACTCATCTCCTTACTCTATCTCTAAGAGTCCTCCAGAGGAAACTCATCTCCTTACTCTATCTCTAAGAGTCCTACAGAGGAAACTCATCTCCTTACTCTATCTCTAAGAGTCCTCCAGAGGAAACTCATCTCCTTACTCTATCTCTAAGAGTCCTAGAGAGGAAACTCATCTCCTTACTCTATCTCTAAGAGTCCTCCAGAGGAAACTCATCTCCTTACTCTATCTCTAAGAGTCCTACAGAGGAAACTCATCTCCTTACTCTATCTCTAAGAGTCCTACAGAGGAAACTCGTCTCCTTACTCTATCTCTAAGAGTCCTCCAGAGGAAACTCATCTCCTTACTCTATCTCTAAGAGTCCTACAGAGGAAACTCATCTCCTTACTCTATCTCTAAGAGTCCTCCAGAGGAAACTCATCTCCTTACTCTATCTCTAAGAGTCCTACAGAGGAAACTCATCTCCTTACTCTATCTCTAAGAGTCCTACAGAGGAAACTCATCTCCTTACTCTATCTCTAAGAGTCCTACAGAGGAAACTCATCTCCTTACTCTATCTCTAAGAGTCCTACAGAGGAAACTCATCTCCTTACTCTATCTCTAAGAGTCCTACAGAGGAAACTCATCTCCTTACTCTATCTCTAAGAGTCCTACAGAGGAAACTCATCTCCTTACTCTATCTCTAAGAGTCCTACAGAGGAAACTCATCTCCTTACTCTATCTCTAAGAGTCCTACAGAGGAAACTCATCTCCTTACTCTATCTCTAAGAGTCCTACAGAGGAAACTCATCTCCTTACTCTATCTCTAAGAGTCCTACAGAGGAAACTCATCTCCTTACTCTATCTCTAAGAGTCCTACAGAGGAAACTCATCTCCTTACTCTATCTCTAAGAGTCCTACAGAGGAAACATCCCCGCCGCTTCACACTGGAGGTCACGGTCTGAGGAGGCAAACAGGACCACATCGAGGACAGGAACTCAGCTCCTACTGCAGGACAGAGACCGGATGGCCGTTCCAGCGGGTCTTTCCAGCACCCTGACATAAGCTCACCCCAGGAGGCTGAGCAGTGTGACACCCTGATAGTTCACTCTCTCCGGTCCCCCTTCTTGAAGATGAGCCAGCCCCCCGGTCATCAGTCCATGTTCCTGACCCCCATGAGACATTGAAGAGGCGTGTCAGCCAAGACAGCCAGGGTCTCATCCCCCCCGGCGCCACCAAGGATCTTTCTGACTACCTTAGTGACCTCCACCAGGGATATGGGTGTGACCCCCAAGTCTTCAGGTGTTGGCCGGGTTTAGGAGATCCTCAAAGTGCTCTTTCCACCGCCCGACGATGTCCCCGCAGCAGTTCCCCCCCCCGCTGAGAACAGCCTGGGGTCGGCCCTGCTTTCCCTTCCTGAGCCGTCGGATGGTTTGCCAGAACCTCCTTGAGGAACAGAAGGTTCTTCTCCATGACCTCCCTGAACTCCTCCATGCAGACTGTTAGCATCACGACCACCACAGCCTCCTCCCTTCTGGCCTGCTGGTACCAGTCAGCTGCTTCAGGAGACCCCTGGACCAGCCCGGCCCAAAGGCCTCCTTCTTCAGCTGTCCACCACCGGGTTTTCAGGTTGCCGCCACGACACGATGACCTTCTGACCTCAGTTCCTAGCGGCCGCAACACAGTAGAGGCTTTGAACACGGTCCACTAGGACTCCATGTCCACAGCCTCCCTCGGGATGTGTGAGAAGCTCTTCCGGAGGTGGGAGTTGAGGACCTCCTGGACAGGATCCTCCTCCAGACGTTCCCAGTTCTCCCTCACTACACGTTTGGGCTTGCCAGGTCTTTCTAGCCGACTCCCCCACCATCCTGACCCAACTCCCCACCAGCTGGTGATCAGCTCTGCTCCTCTCTTCACCCGAGTGTCCAAGACATACAGATCAGATGATACGATGACAAAGTCCATCATTGATCTCCGGCCTCAGGTGTTCTGGTGCCAGGTCCACTTATGAGCCTCCTCACGCTCCAACATGGTGTTCATATGGACACACAACCCGTTAGAACCACTGCATCTCCCCAGTGACCCCTAGAACAATCTAAAGATGTTGCTTCACAGGTCTCCCTGTATGTTATTTGAGAGTGAAGCTGTTGTTGTTGTTGTTGTTGTTGTTGTTGTTGTGTGAGTGCGACTGACAGCAGCTTCACTGTCTTTAATTCTCTTAAAGGGATCAGGAAACAGAGCCGACAGGAAGCAGGACGTGATGCTAATGAGGAGCAGCAGAGAGGACCGATGTGACAGCAGATCCTCCGTTTGATCAGCTGCTCTCTGGGGACTCCACACGCTGCTCGGCCTGCTGGGAATCGTAGTAACGGACACAGCAGCGACCAGAGCACTAATTATTATCATCACAGCAGCAGATCAGAGAGGGAGGGAGGGGGGAGGGGGAGAGGGAGAGAGAGAGGGGAGAGAGAGGGAGAGAGGGAGAGAGGGAGGGAGAGAGAGAGAGAGAGAGAGAGAGAGAGAGAGAGAGAGATGAGAGAGAGAGAGAGAGAGAGAGAGAGAGAGAGAGGGAGAGAGAGAGAGAGAGGGAGAGGGAGAGGGAGGGAGACCTCATCTCCACCAGCAGCAGTACACAGTAATAGTACACAGTAATAATACACAGTAATAATACACAGTAATAGTACACAGTGATATATATAATAGTAGTTAACTAGTTAACAGCTGCTATGACACAAAATCGTGTTAAAAAACTCCTTTTTGGTCTTTACAGTGTAACAGTACTTTGTAACAGTAACAGTACCAGTACTTTGTACACAGTAACAGTACTTTGTCCACAGTAACAGTACCAGTACTTTGTACACAGTACCAGTACTTAGTACAACAGTACCAGTACTTTGTACACAGTATACTTTGTTAGACATATCTTACTCTGTTGAAGCAGTCGATCTCATTCAGTCTCTGATGAATCCGTTTGACCAGCTGATCAGCAGGACGCTCCTGAACACACACACACACACACACACACACACACACACACACACACACACACACACACACACACACACACACACACGTTGTACATGTGTGTCTAAAATGAAAGTTGAATTGGCAAGAAGAGAAGATCTATGTTTCAGGTATTTACATTGCCTGCTGTGTGTGTGTACCTGCTCTGTGTGTGTGTACCCTGCTCTGTGTGTGTACCTGCTGTGTGTGTGTACCTGCTCTGTGTGTGTACCTGCTGTGTGTGTGTACCTGCTCTGTGTGTGTACCTGCTGTGTGTGTGTACCTGCTGTGTGTGTGTACCTGCTCTGTGTTTATACCTGCTGTGTGTGTGTACCTGCTGTGTGTGTGTACCTGCTCTGTGTTTATACCTGCTGTGTGTGTGTACCCTGCTGTGTGTGTGTACCTGCTGTGTGTGTGTACCTGCTCTGTGTTTATACCTGCTGTGTGTGTGTACCTGCTCTGTGTGTGTACCTGCTGTGTGTGTGTACCTGCTCTGTGTTTATACCTGCTGTGTGTGTGTACCTGCTCTGTGTGTGTACCTGCTGTGTGTGTGTACCTGCTCTGTGTTTATACCTGCTGTGTGTGTGTACCTGCTCTGTGTGTGTACCTGCTGTGTGTGTGTACCTGCTCTGTGTTTATACCTGCTGTGTGTGTGTACCTGCTGTGTGTGTGTACCTGCTGTGTGTGTACCTGCTGTGTGTGTGTACCTGCTGTGTGTGTGTACCTGCTGTGTGTGTGTACCTGCTGTGTGTGTACCTGCTGTGTGTGTGTACCTGCTGTGTGTGTGTACCTGCTGTGTGTGTGTACCTGCTGTGTGTGTGTACCTGCTGTGTGTGTGTACCTGCTGTGTGTGTACCTGCTCTGTGTGTGTACCTGCTCTGTGTGTGTACCTGCTCTGTGTTTATACCCTGCTCTGTGTGTGTACCTGCTGTGTGTGTGTACCTGCTGTGTGTGTGTACCTGCTCTGTGTGTGTACCTGCTGTGTGTGTACCTGCTCTTTGTGTGTACCTGCTCTGTGTGTGTACCTGCTGTGTGTGTGTACCTGCTCTGTGTGTGTACCTGCTGTGTGTGTGTACCTGCTCTGTGTGTGTACCTGCTCTGTGTGTGTACCTGCTGTGTGTGTACCTGCTCTGTGTGTGTACCCTGCTGTGTGTGTACCTGCTCTGTGTGTGTACCTGCTCTGTGTGTGTACCTGCTGTGTGTGTGTGTACCTGCTGTGTGTGTGTACCTGCTCTGTGTGTGTACCTGCTGTGTGTGTGTACCTGCTCTGTGTGTGTACCTGCTCTGTGTGTGTACCTGCTGTGTGTGTACCTGCTCTGTGTGTGTACCTGCTGTGTGTGTGTACCTGCTCTGTGGTGTGTACCTGCTCTGTGTGTGTACCTGCTGTGTGTGTGTACCTGCTCTGTGTGTGTACCTGCTCTGTGTGTGTACCTGCTGTGTGTGTACCTGCTCTGTGTGTGTACCTGCTGTGTGTGTGTACCTGCTGTGTGTGTGTACCTGCTGTGTGTGTGTACCTGCTGTGTGTGTGTACCTGCTGTGTGTGTGTACCTGCTGTGTGTGTGTACCTGCTGTGTGTGTGTACCTGCTGTGTGTGTGTACCTGCTGTGTGTGTGTACCTGCTGTGTGTGTGTACCTGCTGTGTGTTTATACCTGCTGTGTGTGTGTACCTGCTGTGTGTGTGTACCTGCTGTGTGTGTGTACCTGCTGTGTGTGTGTACCTGCTCTGTGTTTATACCTGCTGTGTGTTTGTGTAGATCTGCTCTGTGTGTATACCTGCTCTGTGTGTGTGTGTGTACCTGTGTGCTGCGCTCTGATTGGTCCTGCAGGTCCTCTGTGGTCACATGGACGGCTCTCAGCTCAGCACTCAACTTTGTGGCCTGAAGGACGACGAGAAGCACCACAGAAGAAGAAGTGATGACAGGAAGTGGAGGCTTGTTGAGTAACTAAACACCGCTAAGTGTGATGATGACATCATCGTCTCTCAGTGTGATGATGGATGACATCATCG